>WAAD01012200.1:186194-301147 GCA_013389945.1 Fregata magnificens
AAAAAGAAGTGTGATCTTGCTGGAGAAGTAATTTGCTTCTCTCCAACCAATGATGGCTTGCACTTTATGCAAATTGGTATCTAGGGACAACAAATCCCATTTAATACATATGCATAGTTCATAAAAAAAACGACGTGAGAGAAAGAGAAAAAAGATAAAGCAACGAGTCAGCAAAAGAACAGGTTCCGAGGAAATTTATTGTCCCAAATTGGACATTTGTAACAGATGATGTGAACAAGTGTTAACTTTGTTTTCAGCAGCTCTTCACGTACATTCACTAGACATCACACAGATTATGTTTTAAGGATCTGAACTGTAATAAAAAAAAGTGTCTGTGGGCTTTGGAGTGTTGTGTTCCATATGGTTGGGGAAGTGCGGAGTTATTGCGACAAGCATCTTGTGAAGCTCATTACGCACGGCGGTGTTAGATGCGAATTGCTGCGCATCGCTATAGGGTACGTACATGACATCCCACAGTCAGCAGATAGCAACTGGAAATGAAAGATATGAAGGCACAGAGTACAGCTTCAGGGAACATGTTAGACAAAACATCTGCTAGTATCAGAAAGCTGCATTATCAGATCATTGTGGCCATGAATTTTTTATAAAGACATTTTTTTTTTTAAAGCTGCAACTTTGAAAGTGACATTTTGTGAGAAAGTTTTTGATTGAAGTGTGATGTCAGGAGAAAGGCCAGTCTAGTTTATTATCTGTGTAAGAGCCAATATTGGCAGCCTGAATCAACTCCTTTCTCCAAGCAGTTGAGTTGGCCATTCACAACTGCTTTTTCCCTTCTGATCTTGATGGCTGATAAAACCTCGACCCAGATTAGAGGCTGTAGCTTTAGTACCAGGCTCCTCAGCAAGGAGTTTTCAAAGTTTTGTTCCTGAAGGGCTACTTAATGATGTGGTTGGGGGGCTACTGAACAAAATTCACCTAAAATGCAGAACCCTTCTGTTTGGAAGGTGGAACATGATGTGCTTCACACGTGCAAAGCACAGAGAGAAGAGCTCGGCGTCCTCACCTAATTCCCACTCGAGTGGGACCTGCACAGCCGCTGGGTACCTTGTCACCACTGCAAGGATGGCCACAAGTAAAATGGCCCTCACATGTTGGTTACAAAAGCTTCTCATGCCCACGGGCTGTACTTTGGGAGCGTTGCTGTAAGCTATGGACATCTCAGTGCTTAGAGGGGCCTCCTACCTACTTAACATTCCTGACTT
Source organism: Fregata magnificens (assembly GCA_013389945.1). NCBI lineage: Eukaryota > Metazoa > Chordata > Aves > Suliformes > Fregatidae > Fregata > Fregata magnificens. The sequence goes on from WAAD01012200.1 coordinate 187,418, forward strand.
TCATAAGGGCAGTGAGATGGCATGAAATGTATGTGTGTATTGTAACTATTTACATGAAAACAGCCAGGCATTTTCCAGTCTCTCACCTCTCCTGCCCCAGCTATGAATTTTCCTTCATGTCACTTGTGTTAGAGGGTGAGGCGACCTCCCCCTCTGCAGCAACAGGTGCTAATGAAAAACCTGTCTCTTGTTGATCTGCGGATGGTCTCCCTCTCTCTCTCCAGTCAACTGCTTCAAAACTGTTCATCCAAAAGTGAGCAAACTAATTTCCCGTGCCGATTCACAAATGGTCACCTCAAAGAAAAGACCAAAATTTCCCTAATTTTTTGGCCTTCTTCCTAAGCCGCCTTCCTCTGTGTGTGTAAGGGAGGGTGGGAGAATGGAGAGACATGTCCAAAAGCATCATGACTTATGAAAGGATTTAGTTGTCAGCAGCAATTTTTTATGTAATGCCGTTCATTAATGTAATGGGGGCTGCAGAGAAAGCCAGAGGCAATTCGCACTCTGTCACTGATGCTTAGGGAGCCTGAAAGTAAGCGAGGGATTTTGCTGGCCTGACCTGTTGCTGAACGAGGCAATTGTCAATGAGGGATATAGCTGCTGAGAGCAGCTGCCGAGAGAAACGATGCTCCCTGAGATGACAGCCCACGTAGGCCATGGCTGTAACATCATTTTCCCAACTGCTGCCTTTGAGTAGCATTTAAAAACAGCAGGCCTGGCATATAGGACATGCAGATCAAGGTTTGGCTACGTCACTTACCTAGACAGGAGCTACATCAGGAAGGTAATTCAGTGTCCTCACCATTGTATAAAAATAACCCTAATGGGTTTTTGTGACTGCTGCTTTGGGATGAGAGTTTAGAAAATACTAAAAGATAAATTTAATGAAAACAGAAGTAGACCAAAGGTGAGTAGTTTTTTTTAAAAAAAAATCCTGTTCAATTGGAGTTTGGAGGTTGGAGGTTTATTATGAATTGAAATTTTTATTTTAAACTTGCTCACGTTTGTGGAAAGAATAAGCTGAACATGGATCTGCATTTCCCAGGAGGCATCTCCACCGGACTGGCTCACATCTGAGCATCCAGGCGTGAAGCTCCCAAACCGTGGGTTGTTCTGGTTTCGAGGGGGACAAGGAGGGTATCTGGCCTTATCTGAATACTGGTCATCAAGGACATAGAGTTGCGCAAATGTGAATCAGAGGCTGCCACATTTTTAATGTTCTTCTTTAAAACAATGCAAAGCTCTTTTATCTGAAGCTCGTGTTCCTTTATTGGCTGCACACCCACACCTCCAGGGAGCCCAAGAAAGCCTCTGCTGGGCTCTGGCACTGCGTAGCTGAGAACTTGCCTGGGCAAGCTCATCTCTCCAGACCGGAGACTTTTTCCTCTGAACCAGCGTCCCAGCATCCTGGTAGGAAACATTGTGTATTTGGAGTTAGGAGGCTGGCAGTACAGCCCCTCAAAATGAGACATCAACGAAATTTCTTCTCAGCTGTTGTCGTATGCAGTGACCCAACAGTCAGCAAAAATGAGTCCTGCAGTCAGTCCTGTCTGTGCAACTGTGTGTACAAAGCAAGCGGAAACATTTAACTACCTCTTTTGGACATGCAGTCAGATACTGTTTTATCTGCAAGCCAGTATATCAACATATACTAATTGGTCTGTGTTATTGCAGTAACTATGGTTTTAATTGCAGAGGCTGAAATGTGAGCATATAGTCCATCCTTTCCCTTTTTTTCACCTTAGCTTCTAGTTTGGGTTTACACTATGCTTTGAAAGAGTTCTTCAGCTGTTCTTCAACTTTTCTTTGTCTGTGCGTGCTCTCCCTGGTAGCAAAAATATTTCTGAATAGGTGAGTATTTCAGTGATGGAACAGATACGATTTCTTATAGGACATGTCTGTATGTGTGTGTGTGTGTGTATATATATATATAAATTCGGTAATATATATTAAAATTCTGTCCCCATCTACAGATGGTTGTAATATGGGAAGCTTGTAAAGAGTACAGGCAGTATGTCGAGTCAGCAGAGCAAGCAGAGGGGGCAAAGAGCTGGCATTGCAATGTAGCGAAAGAAGAATATATGGAATGGAATGGAAGAATATATGGACATGCAGCTAACAGGAAGGGAAGGGAAGTGGCTGGAGGGTAAAGAGATATAATGGGTCCCAAATGTGGCAAGCACATATGCTGCCATACAGCAAATGCAAAGTGCCACCACTAGTGACAAGTATATTGCACCTAAGGAAAACAGCTGTGCCAAGTGCCCAAATCCACATTCAGCCTCCTGACCCTGTGTCTCCCTGGTCTGATGTGGATTAAACTGGTCAGGTCTGAGAGCCTAGCTGAGTACGCATTCCACAGAAATAATGGCTCAGTAAATCTCTGAAATACTTCTTGCACGGCTACCTATTTTGCATTTGCAATCTTGCATTTGCGAGATTGTTTTATTTTATTTTATCTTATTTTATTTATTCTGCTGTGCTCGGTATCGCATGAACACTTTGATTATCTGTGTAGATCATTGCATGGTTTAGTGCAGTTCTGTGCTGCAAACCCTCCCACATAACCCTATTATTTGTAAGTAATTTTTCTATTTTGAAGAAACACCCTTTGACACCTGAGCTGGATCTCCTGTTCTTAGGCATAAATATAATAAAGTCCCCTGTGAAGAGCATCCCTCTAACTGGTCCTATCTGCTCTGTATGTATTTGAATATATAAAATATTAATAAATTATTCCAAATGTTTAATCATATGCATTTGACTCTATGAGACTCCGTGTCTGTAGGCTTTCAGTGTTAACTGCCTGTGTGATAGCTACATACTGCTGATTTGTTGTTGATCTTGACTTTTTAAAGCAAAATAAAACTGAGGTTTGCGGTTTGATTTGAATTAATCAGGTCTGATTAGACAGGAACAGATCAGGCTGTTCTGGAAATCCCTGAATCGCTCTGATACAATTTCATGTGCTATTCAAAAATAAATAGTTTGTATCTTAAGTAAGAGTGCTATTTATTTAATACTGTTTTTTTCAGAGTGCTAAATCTTATGGAGGGGGGCATTATGGTGATGTTCAGGGTGCAGGAAAGAAAGCATTTTGGTTTATGAAAATACAGATATTTTAGAATGGAGTCACCTGGTGGTAGATCTCATAAATGTACATGAAGAGATGCTTCCTAATATTATTAGCTTGGTTTTTTTCTTCACATCACGCTGACTGTCCATCTAGAAGCTCTGATAGATGGAGTCACAAAAACAGAAGACTGTATTTAGTTTAATAAACCAATTTAAAGAGAAAGCTCGGAATTATGTATGGCAGAGGACAATTATGCAAACTAAATGATTCTTCAATTAATAATGAGATCCATGAAAGGCAAAGGGGAAAGGATCCTCCTCTCAGAAGGAGAAAGCTTGTGGTTCCCCGTGCATCCTCGTGTGCGTACCAGGGTGTGTGAGGCACGCAATGCTGAAGGACAGTACAGGGGGCAGAGGGCAGCTCTGGTGTTAGCTTTCAACCAAAGCCTTTTAGGGCCTCTGCTGATGGCATCTTCTCAGTGGAAAGTCTCCAATGAAAATTTTGCATTCCTGAACAGGTTCACCTCAGACAGTCTCCATCTCGCAGGGCTCTGTTAGAAAGCAGCAAGCAGCAAGTGGACCTGGGCTGCATAAGCACCTGCCAGGCCCTAAACCGTGAGTATGGTGCCAGAGGACACAACCCACTCTTTCTCTCTTGCTCTTCCTTTCCTTGCTCTCTGGTTTGCAGCCTGGAAAATAGGCCATGGAGAGATACAAGCCTACCTGTAGAGCCATCGGTTTGGCCTTTTTCATGCAGCTTTTATCCTTCTTTTAAATCCCTGACTGTTGAGTGCCAGAGCAACAAGCCATATGTTAAAGATGTTAAAGAGCAAATACTTTGCAGACTGTACCAGCATGCAGAGTCAGAGGGGAAGCGAGCCATAATGTTGGGAGAAGGGGGAAGAAGTGATTATCTGGTAGTGATTATTCGGGAGGGTAATAGTGGGAGGTGCTGTAAGTGACAGGGATTCACTATGGGACGCAAATCACTTAAGGCAAAGCCATTAGGATCAATTTAAAATACCAAAGAGGGAGGCTAAAGTGACAATAGCGGTTTTTAATTGAAATCACAAATATCATTCTGCAAGATATAGTTTAAAAGACCAGGCAGAGTTACTTTATCTGAACAGAGGAAAAAGTTTTCCTTTTTTATTTAAAAAATGTCCTTTTTTGCAAAGATCAAAATGGAGCAGAATGTTTTTTAAAAAAATTCTTAAATCCCGTTTATATATATTTTTCTATTTTAATGTTCTCTTTTCTCTTGATGGGCATATTATAAATAGAATTAACTACATTACTAATGCTTTTAATCTGATTTTAATAGAGCCTAGGGCTGAAGCATGGAATCAGCATGTGTCCCATTAAAAGAAAAATACAGTTATAGAGACAATAAATAGCATGTCCAGATAAACACATTTATCTATGCGTTGGTTTTATTTATTGAGCTAAGTAGCCTATGTACAGACACTGGGGGTTTTTTAGACACTTTTCCAAAGCTGAAATCTATATGATGGGATTGTTACTGTTTTTGGCAGCAGCAATGTGAACTTGGTGAAAGAGCCTGGCATGGAAAACCACTGAGTTCTGACATATTCCATTTGCTCCTAACTCTTTGATTTCTACTCACAGAATCTGACATATGTTGGGCATTGACCTTGCTCTTTTAAATAAGCTTATTTTAGAAGACCTTTGCAGAATGCTGTCTGTTTGGCCTCGATGTAAGCTGTTAGGGAAATGTAGTACAAACACAGAAGTTGTATGTTTTGAATGCCAGAGATGTTAAGCTGAAGAGCAGTTGGTAAGCTCTATACTTCTGACTGCTTTCTGTGCTCTTAACAAGGAAGTGTCCTTAAAGAAAGGAAAATTATTTATCCTGCATTTGTATGAGGGTTTTTTTTTATTTATTTTTAGCAGGAAGTTCAGGACCAGACGTCTTTTTCAGTCTGAAATATTCTGACTGGGCTCTCTAACGCTCAGTGGAGTGAACGCAAACATTTTGAAAAGTAAGTGCTTGTTTGGGATGTCCCAGGTCAGAAACCTCAGAGAGAGTCAGTGTCTTGTTATACTGTAGAATCAGCCCCCTGTAAATGTCTCTGAATACAGGTACTCAGATACGGGAGTATCTTCTCCAAAGCTTGGCCCCTTCCTTATGGAACAACACACTTCACTGAGTGCATTTCAAGAAGAGCCGTAACCTTCAGTGTGGAGATTCGCTTTCCATTTGTCATAGGGGAGCAGCTCGTATGAAAGTTCACAGTGAAAGTGCTGCAATCTTGCAAATGCCAGCATGTATCACTATGCAATGAAACAAATCGCTGGGTCCCAACATGGCAAATTAGAGTGAGGGAATGAAAGTGCCTTCATGAGATGGGTAGAAAAAATGTCCTTCATTAAGCCTGTATCTGCTGAAGTCAATAGAAAGCTCCTATCAACTCCAGTAACAGCAAAAGCAGAGAGAAACGTGGAAGCACATTTGGGATATGTTTGATGTTCTCCTGTTGCTGGTAGACAAACTCCTGCACCCTTTACTTGGGCTTTGAGGTTTGGAGCCTGGAAATTCAATCAGCTGGAGAACGTGTCCCTGGAAAGGGTTGCTGAGTTTAGCCATATCTGAGTAAGTGGCAATAAAATTCTACACATAGGAAAACACATATCAAATTGCCAAAATAAATGTAAATTTGAATTCATAGTCATTTGAAGCTCTTCAGGACAAAACCCGGCTCCATATGCAGCAAGGAGATGCATCTGAGCTCTGCCAGTACATTAATAATCATCTTCTGTGGCCTGTGGACAGCTCTGCGCACTGGCTTCCTCTCAAAGAGTTTGGCTCGGTTGGCTTCACAAACACACAGGAAGGGCATGAAGACCTGTCTTTGTTGACACTGGGTTAAGAGGCTGTGGGCATTTGATGTGGAACATTTCCTTGGCTAAAGGAGTTAGGATTAGATTTTTTTACCTCTCTCTGCAAATTTGTCTCCCTGATTCCGTGGCAGCACTGGGAAGCCCTCCTGTTACTATGCATAACTCATTTCCAGCATGAATACAGGGTTCGTAGTCTGACCCATAGTTTTTTTGGGAAATATGAGAGTGTCATGCCATCGTTGCCAGTGCTGGTGGCTGCTCTATGTAGGATCAGTTGGACCTGTGCCATCAGTCAGCAGGAAGGATGGCAGAGCTGCTGCCGTCTCCTGTAAAGGGGGCCTGCCCAAAATTCCCGTAACCGTCACTCACAAGCTCATTTTTTCAGGGAAATGGCTTTTATTTGTTGTGAATTCTTCATACAGAAAAGCTTCTTATAAAAACTAAATAATGTAACATATTCTGGGTTCTGGGCAGATAAAAATTGAAAGGGCCGTGGTGTTTGTGGAAGTGGAATGATAGTGACAAGCACCACGTCAAGTCCCCAAAGATGGTGTCAGGGGACTCAATCCCCCATAAAATGGTGAACGACTCTGATGTAATGGTGTTTCGTGAAACAATTTGAGCATAAATGCCACATTCTTTCCCATTAACAACTGACTTCCATTGTACCAGGGTTTTTTATTTTTTAATATGTATTTTGAGCACACTGAGAACAAAAATTTCCATTGTGATAGTGCTGCAGGAAGATTTAAACGTTGTGGTGGACTAAGAATTGAAATGCAAATCACACTCACATACAACCTCCTGCTGAGGCCCAAATTTTTATAGATCAGGTTCTGTAGCCCTGATGAAGAATCAGTGATCTGCCTTTCCTGGGATTCACAAATTAGTTGTGGTCTAAGGTATCATTTCCTACGATATAATTGTAACTTACCAGATGAAAGTTTGTCACTGAAGACAGTCCCCTGATCTGCCATTATTTTTCCAGCTGCAGTGCCACTAAGGATCCTTTCACAGACAATGCAAACACACACATCACAGCTCCCCACTCCGCAACATGCTCTTGCTGAATATAAACATACTGTATATATTGATCCTCGGCCCCTTGCTTTTTTTCTCCCCCAGTGTGCAGGTGGTAAAACACTGGCTGCCATGAACTTCGCGTTAAAAAAAAGAAAGAAGAAAAAGCTGTGGTTTGGAGGCTGCTAGAGCTGCTAGATAGCAAACTGCAAGCTTGTAACGTGGCTGCTGAAATCACTACAAGGGCAACAGGGCACACATGCATTTGTGGATAATTTCGTTTGCTAATTGCTCATGAAATTTCAGGTAAGGAGCATCCAATTCAATTTGTTATAGTAGGTAATGGCCTGGGTTTTGCTTTTCAGGGTGGGGGTTTTTATTATTTTTATTGCTGTCATTACAAATACATGGCTCTTCGTGTCTGGAAGAACACTTTAGAAAAAGGCTGGGGCGGTGCTACCTGGCAGCACGGGAAGTTTCTAGCCATGTACTTGGCAGGCCGTAACAGTCCATATCTCCCTGCCATACTATACCCCAGGGCAGGATGTGTTCCTGACTGTAAGAGGACAGGTCCCTCTGAATGCTTCTTCATGCCTTCGCCTCTCTGAAACACAACATGCCAGCAGGAGAGGCTGTGTTGAGGCAGACACTTTGGGTTACCAAGTCCTGCTTGTTGGGGCTGGGCTTTCTCTGTGTTGGTGGAGACACTTCCCCTCCCGAGGTGCCGTGCCTGCTCTCGCCATCCCTGAAGCGCAGCGTGCGTGAGCAGGCACCTGATCGCCAGACGTAGAAAAGTCAGAGGAGATGGATCCTGCCCTCTTCTTCTAGAAATGGAGTGCAAACGCATTTGTATAGGGCACTGGATCTATCTGAATGATAGCAACACCCAGTCCTTAACAGTTTCAAGGTCGTACCTTAAGCATAAAGAGATAGCTTTGCTTCTCAATGCCCTGAACCACTGAAGCCTCCCAGGAACCGTCCTGGTAACCCCTTTTCTTTCCAGCTATTTAGAGGTTCTTGACTATGCAAAAATATGCTGAAAATTATCACCAACCGTGATCATAAGCTCAGAGCTGAGTCCGCTGATCTGCGTCTGCTTGCTGTCCTGCAACTTTAACTAGTTCTACTACGTATTGCTAATTAGCTACCAGCTAATACTAATAGCTACCACTGTTGCAGCATTTAAGAGTTACATATACATTGATGAGAATTAGCATTTGTTGACAGCCATGGTGGGAGTTGCCTGTCTATAGCATTTCAGGGGTCCCCATTGCTGTAATGTTTGATTGCCTCCTTCGGTAATTATAATTGACACTGAGCAAGTTTTTCATAGGGCTCCTTCGGCTGTGCAGAGCCGACAGACATATTGAGCTCTGAGAGAAGAGGCCAATAATAATATATTGCCCAATAACAGTCCCTTCTTCTCTCCGCCCCCCCTCACACAGGCGTCACACAATGCAAAGGGACGGAGTCGGGGGCTCTGCTGACACACGGGAAGGTGGCCGCAGGGTTTCACTGGGACGGTGGCTGAAGGCTGCCCTTGCTCAGGACAGACTCTCGATTCACCCTCCCAGCAGAGCACTGGCCAGGCTGCTCAAAACATCACTTTTCCATGCTTCATTGTCCTACATGAAACTCTCTTTCCCTACTTTTTTAATATGTGGAGAACAATTTAGTCATTTTAACTTAAAGTCAATTGCCTTCTTCGTTTGGGAATATGAAGGTAGTTAAAATGCTACAGAAATTCAGCACACCAGCAGTAAATAACTCCAGTGGGCCTTTCAGTGCCTACTTAAAAAAGGGTGCCTAATCAGAATTAAAGCAGTGGGTTTAAAAAGCGGGGAGAAATATAGGCCCCTTGTAACTCTTGAAGGGAATATGAGTACATGGCTGGTGCTTCCTTAGGAGTACCAATTGCCTGTTTGGAAAAAGAGGTACTGGGGAATGCCCCGGCCTCCCTGCTCAGGTTCCTCAGTCCGCTCTGCAGAGAGGCACGCGTTGTACATCCAGCCTGCGGGCTCTGGCTCAGCTTTGCACTGAAAAGTGAGCTTTTTCCATTTGCTACCGTGGAGGGGAAGCTGCTTTCGCCCTTACCCTGAAGAAGATGAGCTATAGGAATATACAAGGAGCTTTTTTTATAGTTAGGGGGCCAGAAGGGGAAGCAGTGGTCATAAGCAGAGATTGGAAGTTGGCTCGTTAAGTACATCTCAGGCTGTAGCTGGTTTTAATTTATTTTTTGTTTTATGTGCAGGGGACTAGGCCTTGCAGGCCTGGCTAATATCAAAGCCTGGGGTTTTGTAGATTTTTAATCAAGGTCCACTTTGGGGGGTTCTGCTTTCAGTGGTTGTGGATGTGGAGGGTTTTTTTGTTGTATTTTTCTTTTTTTCTTGCTGCAGTGTCTGGATTTCTTTAGTTAAACTTTTCCATTCTTCAGACTTGAGCCAAGTGAGTGATTTCAAACTACCCAGCACTTTCCAGAGAGGGCTTTTTTGTTGTTTGTTTTTTTTTTGGTTTGGGATTTTTTTTTTTTTTTTTTTTTAAGTAAACCTGCAGTCCAGTTTCTCTGAAAATCACAGATGGCATCTGCAATCCTACCCCATTGCCTCTCACTAATTTGGCATTCTTAGCACTGTCTAAATAGTTTATTGTTCATCAAGTCTGTATGAAAAGAATTTTCTATAAATTTTTGTTTATTTGTTTTGTCCCTCTGCTGGCAGGAAAAGTAAATCCCAAAGTATTTCAGTAGGTGCTATTAATATGCAAATAATGGAGAGTACACCAGGTCTAATAGACCTCCCAACTACATGGGAGGTGTCGCTGTTGGAGCAAATTAGCTTTCCGTAATTTGCATGCTTTTCACAGCCTCCTGGGATTATATTTTAGATCAGAGACAATAAAAGCATATGCTGTTGGTTTAAAATGTAACTAATTTTAGACTTTGAAACCATTTCAACCTAACTTCTTAGTGGTGTTAAACTGTTATTTGCAAAGAAACTTTTTACACAGCTTGTAATTTTCATGGCCTTTCTCTTCCCTCATTAACTGCTCCATCTCTTTTTTCAGGTTGAAAGTGAAGAAGGGAATCTTCCAGGTGGCTGCATCTTGAAAAACAGGTATTTCTCACAAAAACAAGTCCAGATTGCCCTAGCTTGGTTCTGAGTCTGCATGCAGGTCCTGATGGGGTCTAGATCGAGCTTTCTATGTCAAACTTCTTCCCTCCCCTTTGGCATCTCCATGAAACGTAAATCCATCCAAAAAGAACGCTGTGGTCCCTGGTGACCACTCACACAGGGAGGAAGCTGCTCGTAGCATCGCAAAATCTTCTTTGCCAACCCACCAAAGCAAAGAGACACTGAGCTGATGTGGCACAGATGCCCAGTGCACTTGCCTAGCCTGCACTTAGAGATAGAGTCTATTGGAAAAGTCTGTTCAGAACAAATGGAGAAAAATGCAAGGATTTCAATGCAGGTTCAGTCTGTAGAGTCAAACGTTATTGAACTGTACTGGCACATTATCAATTGTATTTTCCAAATTGATATTGACAGCAAAAATCATACTGTTGACATCTGTGGTTTGTGACAACTTGAATGACGGAGCATCAGCTGTTGTGCCTGAGAATCTGTGTCTTTATTTCAGGTGCTGCAGTGATTGCTTCCTCTCCAAACATGCCGCACTACTCCAAGGGACTGGCCAGGTAGGGTGCCATACCGGGCAGCCACTTGAAATGTGTCCTTTATCCCCCATGCCTGCTTCTGCCCCTCTGTCCTTGGGTATTTGTTGAGCTGGTAGGAAATGGTTCTCCTGGCTCACAGCACCATCCTGACCTTGGCTGCCCCAATTCTTCCTGCTTTGAAGGACTGCAGCAAGAGGTTCGTTAGAGAAACACCAGGTTTAGCTGATGCAGATATGCTTCAGCAGCAGACTGCTGAGGGAGTCTGTGAAAGGTAGAGAGGCAGTCATTTTATTTTGTCTTTCTGCCAGTTGTCCCATTGCCCGGAGTATGTGATTTGTGAGTTTCCTTTGGCACAGTTGCTCCATTGCTCATATATCTCTGTGCAGTGTTTCCAGGTTGCTTGGTCCACGGGGTGGTGGCCATCTTTTATTTCAAGAGGGACAGAGTTCAGGGGTAGAATCAGATGTGTGGAGGAGATGGCAGCCAGGTGGAGATCAAGTTAGCGTTGTCAAATTTATTTCTAGCATGGGAAAGGTGAGTGTTAGCAAAAGAGAGTAAGGCTGAAAGACGTCCTTTGAGACAAGGCCAGGAAAAAAAATCTTGGGATGCAACTTTGGCCATACAGCAACGCCTGGTAAGACTCTTCTGAATTTTTGGGGCCACAGCTTTGCCATCAATGTTTTTATAAGTATATTTCATACACACAATATATGGAAAAATACTTCATTTCCCAATTAAAAAAAAAAAAAAAAAAAAAAAAAAAAGGCAGGGCTTGATTGATGCTTGACTTACTTAATAGTATTGTGAGTTGTGATCTTAAAGAACTGTGTTCAGACGTGACCAAGGCACTGAACCCTGTGAAAGGGAAATCCCTTCCCAGCGTGAACCCTTTGGAGTTAGTGGGATTGCAGCCGATTGTCGTAAAGACAGAGAATTAAGCTATCGAGTTCATTCCCACTCCCAGAGGTGGCTGCACCACTAAACTGTCCGTGACACAAATTATTTTCATTGTCAACAATAGGATCCAGAGATGAAATGAGTGCTCTTTAAATGCCGCTCCTACCACACCAAGCTGGATTTGCTCTGGCGTGTGATACTGCTATGGCCCACGTGCTGTCCGCAGCTCCCCATAGGTCTTTCTGCCAGAGCGATTGAGCCTAGTGTCTTTACTGCGCAAACCTGAAGAAGGTTAGGTTTTAAAATAACCGTTCCTGAGGCTGTAAGTAAACCAATGTGAAGGGAAAAAAGTGCGGGAAATGACTTGCGATAATCTCGCTGAGAATGCTGGATGCTTTTTTTCTCTCTCTCATCTCCCCCTAAATGTTTTCTAACATTAGTACCGTGACCTCTCACTTCTGCTGCTTTTCTTTAATGGGATGCGGCCTGCCTGTTATAAGCCTATGCATTTGAGCTGGAAACAGTTGCTTTTTTTAAAAAAAAAAAAAAAAAAAAAAAAAAAAAGAAAGAAAAAAGGGCTCTGATTACTCAGGTGTCAATGCAAAAAAATGAGATGTTGTGGCAGATGGCTGCATTTGTGAAGCAGAGCGTAGTCAGAAGGAAAGTGGAAGGAGACAAGGCAACTGTACATCAGAAGTGTGAAAACATGATCAAAATACCTTCAGCCTTGTTTCACCAACACTGGATTAGGAGGCAACTGTGGTGAGATGCAAGCAAAGAAAAGCATGGGGGGATACTGTTTGGAAAACAAAAATGTCTTTCAATAATGAACTGCTTGACTTCCTCCAGTAAAAGGTTGGAAGTTTACAAAAATCAAGATACTTTGTTATTAAATGGAAGGACTATGAACCAGTAAGCCTCAGAGCACTGTATCTAGTGTCACCGCAAAATGTGACGTGCGATAAGAGTAAAATATTGATAGCAGGCTGTGTCACGGGCTTAGTTAGCATTATAGCAGGATATGCTGCTGCCAATCATCTGTAAGTAACCGCTCTCTCCAGTGACACAGACAGTCAACAGCTTCGTGCCATGGCTGCAGATGTCCAGGAGGAGTTTTCTAGTAATGTGTGGGAGAGGCGTTCTATCTTACATCAGGCATATTCACGTAGTTTGCTCATTGCTCTGCCCATGCCCACACAAGCGCTATCCAGGAGCCCACGGTGGTCTGGATTAGTGTCTGCTCTCAGAGTTAAAAGTGGTGGACTTCTTGTAATAACAACACTGGCTATTTTGTACCTCAAACTGTTTGGAACCATTGCTCATCTTGTTGAGATGCTTTAGGCAACTTTTGATGCCAGGGCAAAGTACTTGCTGAGCCTGTAAAAGCTGAGAACTTGGCAGGCCCCTGGGCGGGTGCTTCTTTACCCTTTTATATACTGAAATGGATCCTGGGTACTTTCAGCTTTGCTTCCATGCCGCAGCTTTTGGCTGTCACACGGGGAAAAGTTTTGAATAATTTGTTTGATCTGGGATCAGAAATCCAAATTTTTTTTTTTTTTTTTTTTTTCATGCTTAAGCTGGCTCTGCTCAAACTGCTTCGTAGCTCCAGACTCACTCCTCCTCTGCAGTCTCTCAGGAGAAGAGGAGAACACTAACATGGGCACAGAGGAGGTCAATCTGAAAGCTCGGCCTCTAGTTCCCTCGGTTATAGCTTGGTTTGCAAAATTTGTGGCGCTTGGGTTTCCTCACAAGAAGCTGAAACCTTAGTTTTCTTAGATCGCAGTTTGATTAGAACATCGCAAGGAAAATCTGTGCAGATTTTCACCAAAACCATTCCCAGACACAGAGCTTTCTCACCCCCAACCCCCAAAATGACTTCAACTTTTTGCAGGTACTTTCTAGCAATGAACTTCATCCAAATATGTTGAAGGTAGGTTACCTTAATAACAATGGGTATAGAGAATGTGGCAGGAACATGCATCTTCCTCTGATTCTTATTCTGTTACTACTAAAGCTTGAATGTGAACGTTTCATTCTTTTATTTTTTATAAAAATCTGAATTTCTTTAATAACTTTGGATCAAAAGTTTATTCTCCACGCCAGAAAGTTGGTTTCTGGGGGGGGGGGTTTGTTACAGACTGCGTTGTCTTATTTGGGGAATATGTTCACAATTGAGAAAGTACTGCCTTTATTAACAAATCAAAAGCTTATGCTGTCAAAACTGAAATCGTTCTATCTTTTTATGTGCAAATTAAACTTTCTGTCAAGCCTTCAGCCATGGTGCATTTAATTTGTGGAAATATAAAAATATCTGGCTTAATATTAAAATATTCTGCATGAGGAAGGAAATATTTTTCAGTGATGCATTGCATTCAAGATTCTCACAAAATCAGGTTTGAAAGAAATAAAGTGGTGTTTTAACAGAATTTATTTTCCCTACTTTTGCCAAAGTTCAGTGCAGTACTTAAAAGCGTGTTTAAGTTATACAGGTGTTTGAATATCTTGTTGGATCATGGCCTTTGGAAGTGAACCAAGCTAAATGTAAGTGTATCCAGGGCATGGGAGCTACATCCTCTGTATTTTTCCTTCTAAAAGGGTCACAAGATTTTTTTTTTTTTTTTTAAATTAGTGGCAAAGGTACTGAGAAACTCTTGACTCTAGATTCAGTAAAGTTAGGGTAAAATATAAAAGGCAACTATCGGCTTCACGGTGATAACTTGTGTTTTGCAAGGTCTTTGTAGAGAGGATAAAATTCTGATTATCTAAAGTTGGGCACCAGTTCCATATTTAGGCTTCCAATATAAAGAGCCGTCTGTTTACCCAGCAGTGCCCCGGAGCTCAGCATTTCTGGAAACCTGGTAATGCGGGCCTTGATTCAGCAGCGTCCTTCAGCACGTGCTTTATTTCAAGCACGTGAATGAGGCCATTGATGAACCCTGACGTTTTGAACGGGGTGTTTTGTTAGATGCTAAAATATACGTAAATCCTATTTTAAACAAACAGCCAAATTTAGAAAGTATTTGGAGAGAAAGCTGCCCTGAACCTGACTGTGGCGTGTGGTCAAGCCACGAGGCTGATGGTCATGACCTGCATTAGTGCAGCAAGTTAATATCTACTATGAGTGAACTCCTTTCAGCTGAAAGCAGATTGGGTTTAATCTTAAGACAGTCCACGCTCACCCTAAGCATATGTCTGCTGGTTTCTTTCCCCTTTTTAATGGGGATAACAGCAAGTTATCCTTCTACTGTTCGCCTGTTTTTGTTGGGTGAACAAGGAAAACGCTGGTCTCCGACTGCAGCATTGCAAACTGCCTGCAGAACCTCCTTTTTCATTGCGGTCGGTGTCCTTAGCTGCGTTTTGGCTTATTTGGGTTTTTTTCTAGCAACTCTGCAGACTGCTTCGTGTTTAATTCCCAGCTCTCCTTCTGTGACCAGGGAGCTTTTACCGTGGCTCTTTCTTTGAGAGGAGGGGTCCTTTCAAGGCAGGCTGTGTTTGCCTGTCGCTCTTCTTTTCCAATCAGATATTCTAATATCGAGTCCTGTCTTTGGGGAGGCTTTAATGGTGCCGAGTCCATTTTACCTCATTATTTCCAAGGCCTGAACCAGGGACATTTGCCCTTCTGCAGTGCTGAGAAGAGAACAAGTGGCTGTATCTTGAGGAGCAGACTCATTCCCTGAAGTGGCCTGTTCCCGGCTCTCTGGGCAGCGCATGCAATTATCCTCCCGAAAAGGCGTCTGAGCAGTGCATTAGTATGCGTGTGTCTAGGCCCATGAAATCACAGCCCAGGTGTTGCGTTTCCAGCCACCTGGCCGGCTCCACCACAGCAACGCTCAAGCGGAAGAATCCTTCCAGCCGTACTGGTACTGTCTTGACCACCCACCTCTGCTGTGCAGAGGGTACAAAAAATATTGTATGAATTTTGTCAACTGCCAGAAGTTCCTTTTGGATGGTAAATTATTCTCTCCAGCGATCCAGAGCACCCACTCCTCTAGTGTGTTTATGCCAATGTTGTTAGCAATGCATAATTCTAGCATCCTAGTTTTTAAATCATTTAGTCCTTCTGGGCCATCTCTGTAAAGGGAGTTTCTACAGGCTGAATGTGGAATGTATTAAATTTGAAGGTGTTTATTACTTGTATTAGGCCATTAGCCATCATTAATGGCAAGACAGCTATCGAGTCTGTGGGTTGTCCTAGTTTTCGCCCACACTCTCTTTCTTTGCATACCCACTCCCCAGCATGAATTATATGATCTTCATATTCTGCCTCTCACCAACAAAGTGGTTCAGGTTGAGAGCGCCTATTTCAGGCCATATGATCCAGCCACCCCATAAAGCACATTCCTCCAGCTTACTGCTTTCCATGAATTCTCAAGTATACCTATAGCACACAGTGGAGGTTGGGTCTGGTCCCTCCAGCTAGTGAAAATCCTACCCAGCAAAGCTGTAAGGCACAATGCAAATTACTCAAGTGCTGAAGCTTTACCCAAACCGGTAAGTTGTGCCTCCGTGCCGCAGTCAGGACTTCCTTGGTTTCTGCCAGGAGCCTGTAAAATGGTGGAGACTGTGCTGTCCCCATGACCTGTTTCCATGCAAGGATTCAGGGAAAAAAGTCTCCGGACTCTGTGGTTTGCTGCCAGAAGGGCTGGTGGGAGGCAAAGGCACGGAGGTGAGTACGCTGGCAAGCCAAACACTTCCCTGCTGACTTCTCCTCAGTCAGTTCTTTAGCCTCGTGCACTTGATGCTTTAATTGGCCTGCGTGCAAGCTGGACATCTCTCTCTCTATTATTGTTATTATTATGCAATCAGACACTACTTAATTAAAGAATGTGCTGGGGATGCGCTATTTATACAGAAACTATGTACACTGAAATCCATTTTCTCCATGGTGATTGCAGATAACGTGGTAAGCTCTGCTTTGATTCATTAGTATAGCGAAAGAGATATTCAGAATTATTTGGTATAATTCACAGCACTTCAGAATGCATACATTTTCATAATACTCTAAATCTACTGCTTGTGCTAGTAACTCAAGCATGCGATGACTGGTTTGCCATAGCGCTGTCATCTTAAAATTGTGGTACTGCCATTTTTTCATTGTAACTGGCCAACCTGGAAGCTCATTTAGCACAGTATTTGTAGTGAATGACCACTGTGCAGGGATGTGGCTGTTTTTTTGCAAAACTGCTTCTGAGCTCACTGGGGATCGCCGACACCTCCAGACCCCAGCCTCGCAGCAGACCCCAACACCACGGATGCCTAAGTGAAAGCCATGGGGAACCCTCCAGAATGGAAGGACTTTCTTCTCTGCCCCCAGGCTGAGAACATGTTTTCCAAAGCGACAGTCAGAAAAAAAATCTTTAAGTGATTTTGTTTCTTGGGTTGAAAAAAAAGAACCACCATGTTAATTTTAATGAGCTGTTCATTTTATTTAGGAGAAGATTATTTTTTAATATTTCTTTGGATAAAATTTTGTGCCTCTTCTACTGTTTTTTTTCTGGCAAGGTGAGTAAGCAAACTCTTCCAATTAGCAGTGAGTCACCAGTGTCTCCCTTCCCATTTCACATTCATTCCTTTCTTGCCTTATCAGGACCATCCTTCTGGCTGCACTGACCCGGGCATGACTTCATCTAATCCAGTGCTGGATGAGCCTCGAGAGACTTGCTGCTTACATTCACACAAACAGCCAGCACCATCCTATAAAAATCTCTGGTTTTAAACACTGCTTTTAAGATAGCATCTCAAAGCCTCCTTCTAGCCAATGGTAACCTTTGGCAACAGGAAATCCTTACAATTTCAAAGTGCAGGTTCAAATTTTTTTTAAAAAATGCAGATTGCAATTTCTGACAGCCATTTAAAATTTTTTCACCCAACCATCATGTGCATATAGATCTCACCACTGCCACCCTTACAGCAAAGCTTGTCCAAGGCACCTTTGGAGACAGGATTTAAAAATACCGCTACTGAAGTGATTAAACTTAGCCTTACACACCCAAGACCATCATGTGGGATCCCTCCCCCCCACCACCACCATGCTCTGAGCAGTCTTCATCTCTCTCTGACTTTATTGGGCACTGTAGTGTATTTGCACACCTCTGGAAATCAGTTGCATAATTTAAATGTCTAACTTCTTTAGTTGCTTGGTGACCAGTTCCTTTTAGTATCACAGATTAAAATGTTCAGATTGTTATCTGAAAATCTTTATTTAGCCTTGCTGGGTCTCTTTGGCCTCTACCTGGCAAATGGAAATGTGATCAGACGGCCTTTTCCCTCAGTTTTCAGCTGCTTCTGCCTCTAAACCTGAGGTTGCACATGTAACTGATTTACCCAATTCAATTCCCTCTAATCAGTTATATGTTTTTAAAATAATTGTCTGAAAAGAATTCACAGCAATTGTCAGAGAGAATAATTTAATAATGAAAAGCTGTTTTCATTGCTGAGATTACCCTATGTATATATTTGCTTCTCTGTCTAAACAGCTGAAATGTTTGGGAAAAAAATTTAAACGTGGCCAATGACTGCATTAAATGCGCAAGATTTTGCACCTCCAGGCTCTATATTTATAGCTCTGTCATGTTCCTTTCTTGTACTGACCTGAAGAAGAGGATTTTTTTTCCTTATCTGATGAAAAGGTTGTCTGTTATGGTGTGGTTATTGCAGCACAAAATATTGCCTAAAACTTGACCCTGACCAAATTTTGTACAAGGACAGTTAACCCCAGAATTCCAAAGGAGATGAAACCTCCTCATTCTAGCCAAAGGAGTAAGCTTGTTTGGGTATAGAAAACTGGGGTGATTCTAAAAATCCTTCACAGAGCCTCAGTTTTAAATGCACTCTGATCTCGGCTGAACCCATTTTTCTCCTGGTGTGTTACTCCACTGAACTCAATCATGTTAACATGGATTTTTCACTGACGTGCGCTTCAGAAATTTAAAAAATACATGTGTGGCTTGAAAAAAATTAAAGGTACTTTCTGCCTTACCAAATGATGCTGTTCTAAAACCCTGTCCATAACCTTGGCATTCCAAGAAGGGGCTTGTACCGATTTCAGTGGTCATCACACTAGGTCCCTACTCAGCAGACGGTTTTCCACTTCTATCCCATTACATGATGCTAATTCTTTCCGTTCCCCTCTTGCCGGCCGCAGAGCTGACCCACCTCCTGTGCATTCGACGATAATGCAGAGAACTTGGGACAGACGTTCAGCTTCAGCTTCGGCAGTCTGAGGAGAGGAGGAGAACAGCATGACACAGTCAGGGCTTTTAAATAGTATCAGTTCTTTTGTTTAAGAAGCCAATGAGTACAAAAAGTAAATAAACATTAACAGTGCTCTTTTCACCAGTGTTGAATAGATCACAGCACGATCTGTACCCCCTCCAGTTGTCTTTCCAAAAGTTTGACTGCCTTACACTTTTCTATCTAGTCTGGACTCTTACTGCCCTTAATATATTTGTGTTCAGTGACTGCTGCCAACCAAAAACGGGAATAATTTGTAATGAATTAGTACCTTCACAAATTTCACATCCCTTTCCATTCACATTGTCTGTGAACAGACTGTGATTTTTTTTTTTTTTTCCATTAGACATAATTATTCCCAAAATAATTTGTGGAGGCAGGATAATTTTTTTCTTCCCTACATAGCTAATTCAAAGGTAAAAATGTGTGCTGTAGACAAGAGGCGTGCTGCACACATACGCTGGTTATGTGGCACTATTTCTTTTCCCTGATTGAATGAATGTGACCAATGAAAGTTTCTTCATTTAAGAAAAATTACCTGCTAGTTATCTGTGTTATTAATTCAGATTTTTTTTCTGCAAATATTTTTAAGTATTCCGGTTCACTCACCATATCAAGCACTGTGCTTATTACATCTCCGTCTGTTAAAATAGCTATTAGAATAGCTGGAGAAAGTGAATGCAACCCCTAGCCCCCTTAAATGCACAGGTGGAAGCTGCAGGATTATTATCTTTTTAAATACAGAATTCTCAATTAAGGGCTTAATTATAACATATTTACTCATTCTGCTGAGTACTTAGTCAGCCAATGCTCTTGGGTCCTTTAGGAGTAGGTAGTTACCTGAGTAAATGTTCACCATTGTAGACAGGAGCCTTCACTCTGGTACCTACTTAAGAGTTGTAATAAAAAACCTGAACCTAAATAAATCCTGTCCAAAACCCTTTAAAGTTGAGTGCATGAGGCAGCTATACAAAACTGGCCAAAAGAGATAACCGGCAAACCTGCCCCAGTGGTTTATTTTTCAGTGAGACACAAAGCCAAAAGGTCTGTTTTCTCAAGCTAATGAAGCCCAAGGTGACAGAAATTTGGCAGGGCATGATCCTGTACAGGCTGGGCTGTAGGAAGGCCAGGGCATTACGTTTAAGCATCATTGAACACGAACCTACAGCCCAGCCTGGTCCTAAAACTTCATCTAAAATTAATCCAAAGCCAAATGCCCTCTTCATAGTCCAGCTCTTTGTGACAAAGTGTTTTTCAGAGTAAGCTATAAATATTTTGCTCATTTAAAAATCCAGTATTCAGACCCTGAATCATTCGCTTGCTTTCCAAAAATACTTTGGAGATGCTAAAAGTCTCCAAAACATTCACAGCGAGCTTCCAAGCTGAACCAGCAGTACAGGGTAGCATTCACATAGAGTAGACGGATTTGAGAGTCATTAGTATAGTCTCCAAACTTTATCAATGCTAGAGTACAGTGCTTCAGTGAAGAATAAAAAGAAAAAAGAAATAAAATCAGAGGAGACTATGAACAAAAGGCTTTCTTTCTTTGGCTCATTTACGCAGTTAGCTTTACATTAACTTTCCCACAACAGGATTTACATAAAATTTTTCATGTCAAGCACAAGTGTCCTCTGAATCCTGAAGCTATCATGTTAGTTGATTCAACAGAAGGAAGAGGTGCCGCAAGATAATGTCAAGTCTATATTCATACCACGCCATCAAGAGGAAAAAGTCAATTTTAGTATTACCATGTCAGCAAAAAGTAACCATTTTTTTCACACAGTCTTTTTAAAGTTCAGCTCCTGTGTTCCAACCTCAAACCCCGAAGGTGCAAAGGCAACAAACAGCTTTCCCACATTTAAGTGTGTGTAGTTGTTCTGAATCACAGTATGGGGATGCTCTGACCACTCGGTTGTTACAGGAGCGATGCCTCTGTTGGGTTGGCTTTGTCCCAGGTAATGCCGCCCTGCTGTGCTGGGCATATGGAGTCCTGGTAAGATGTGCACGCAAGAGCCTCCCCCAGAGTAAAACCAAATAGCAAACACAAACCTCTGCCTCTGCCAGACCAAATGAGTTGCCTTCAGCTGACGAACTGCTGTTCTTCACCACTTTTTTCTCAACAAGCATGCAGCTCTGCATTTTAAAAGAAGACGTTTGAAACACAAAATTTGCAGGTGAGGGAAGGGAGAAATTTGAAGTTCCTTAAAGTTACTGTGAAATCAATGAATAAACCAACACTGGGTGTGGTATTCAGTTACGTCCCTTTCATTTTTTTCCCCCCAAAAGCGCCTTCCAGATGGATTTTCCCCAAGATGTTAATATTGTGCTGGTTTTAACACTGATTGAAGCAAGGTAGCAAGTGGTTATTACAGGCCTGACATGCCTGTTCTGCCAAGAAACAGCATGAGCTTTCAACTCAGAAAACAAGGTGAACTTTGTTGTTTAATCAATCTGCTTTTGCCTGCCTTGGCCAGGTACGCGCATTCATGCTCACAACGGGGATGACTGTTAATTTATGACCAGCTTATTTGTATTTTTCTTAGTCAAGGCCTGGTTTAGTAAGGGTGGAAACCACCTTCAACCCAAAGACTTTTTTGTTCTAAGAAAAAAGTTCTTCTTTTGAAGAACTAGCCTGCTGGCACTGTCCGCACCAAAGTCTTCCCTTTTTCCCCTTGGGTGCCTTGTGAAGATGGCCAAACAGCTCATGGCTCACTACAGCCGCTGCCTCACTAAGCCATTAACTGGGAGCTCGTTGCCTATGGACTCCCTACCTGAGGATCTGCTGCTGAAGTAGTAGCGGTTTGGGGCCATTTTGAGTGATTCTCAGGGTAGTAAAGTTGGTCATATGACTCTTGCCTCAGTGTCCTGGCTTAAACCCTAAATGAGAAGGAAATCATTCTTTCACCTCCGGTCTTCTCTGTGTCATTTGCCTTTGTTTTCCAGCAGCATGACTAGGTATAAAATGGCAGGGCAGCTCAGGACTGTTTCTTTCTACCAACCTGTAGCCATGCAGCGTGCTTTGAACTCATCTGTCCCTACAAGAGCGAAAAAATCCATCATAGCTTACCCTTTAACAGACGGTTTGCTCTTTGAGAGCCTCTCTTGGATATACAGAGTAGGCAGTTTGTCTATTCATAGAGCTGATGTTCCTGATGATGGAACAAGAAGCTGAAGCGTTTTAGCTAGAGCCAGACAAAGGCAATCTTCCCATTTCCGGCTTCTCAAGAGTACATTTGCAAATGAGAAGCAATCTTCAAATGTTCCTCTTCAGCATGAGTTCCTGTTCCATCTTTTTCATTACCTGCCAAACTCGGGCCTAGTCCATCAGATCAGAGGCGGGAATGCAGGTCCATGTCAGTACAATGTGATGCAGAACCAGCATTGAAAATGGGATTTAAGTGGTGGTAATTAATAGGGTGTATGCTAATTCAGTTGGATTTTGCCTGCGAAATAAGGGGTAAATTAAAGCATTGCTCAGAAAGGTGTGCACAGCGCTTAAAAATAAACCTTTAATGCTCAGGGTCCAAACATTTCTGTATTCTATTTCAAATGCTTAATTAGTCTCATTTTCACTCAGTATTCTTTCTTTAAAAGCAAGGCCTGTTCAGTGAAAATGGTGCTGTTAGGATGTGCATGCTTGCATTTGTGTGCATGTGTAGGCCCATGATTGTTTCTACCGCTAAAGCAGGCGATATGGCTATTGTTTTCAAAACTGAGTTACTATTTTGGCAAAGCATTCATATTTAGGGATATGAAAACTGCTCAGCAGCCTTAAGGAAAAAATTTCCATAGGTTTTTGTTTCCATATTTTCCAGTTTTACACTCCTCAGTTACAGGCCTATGTGGAAAAATGCCTTCCAGTGTCAGAACTTCTGAAAAGAAAACCCTAGAAATTGGCAGAAAGCTCACTCTCTCAGCGCAGACGCTTAGGACTATCTGCTAATATGGGAATAAATACGAACACCAAAGTATGCCTACACGTCTGAATTGCTTTCTGTTTTCAGATTCTTGCCATTTCAGCAGCATGGCAGCATCAGCCATCCTCACACATTGAAGCCTGAGAAAACAGTTCTGGGGGGCCAAAAGAAGCAAATAAAATGTATTTGTTATTGTGACTGACCTTAGGCATGCAGTATGTGAAGCTGCGGGACTCATACACTGAATCTCTGATGATAAGTATGGTGATAACGGGTAAGACTGTGCTGAACTACTGTGAAACAATTCAGGTAGTCAGCAAACAGGGCTAATTGCTAGTTTGGGGGATATTATGGGTAATTTACTGCCCACTGAGGGCTTCTACCTAAAAATAAGCTTTTCTTTGTTCCTTCGGACAGGACTTGCATGTTAACGTAGAATTCCTGGTGCAATTATAGGTGAGGAAGACATTCAGATGCACTTCCATAAATGCCCTTCTGCTTCTCAATTACATTAACTGTCTTCAAAGGTCCTTTGAAAGAAATCATATTCTTCACTTTTTTCAAAAATAGCAAATAAGCATTAAGCTAGACTTTGCTGTTATCCAAGATGTCTTGATCGAAGGTCTGAGAGTAATACAACAAACACAAGAAAAGAAACTACTGGTGGTTTCCAATACAAACTAAGGGGAAAGTGTCAAGTGAGCAGATACTGACAATTCAGCCCTGAAACCAAATGTTCCTGTGCAAAACTCCACCTTTGAGAAGGAAGAATAAATATCCACAGACTGTTTCGGCTATAATTACTTCATTTAAGGGGGGGAAGAAGTGCTGAATTCAGTTTGCTAAAGTCGAGACATTAATATTTTTGGCATGTAAAGAAGATGTAAACCAAATGTTTAAATGAAATGTCATCCCCTGGGTTCACATTTGCCCATTGAACTACAGTACAAACCCTCCACAGACCTTCATACAATACACATTTTTCAGTTCATTGAAGAAGGCCCCTGCTGCTTCTCAAGGAAAACTAACTTGCAGAAGCAAAATAAATACTGGCGTCGCAGTGTAACAGCAGAGCCTCGCAAGCACAGATGTGTAGCATTGTCGGCTTTTAAATCAGATAAGGAATACTCAGACATAATCACTCCAGTGTCTGGGACACGTTGCATGCTGCGGGGCTGCCCAAGTATGGCCTGACAGACACATACAGTGTGCGTTCAGGCTAAATGGCAACAAACTGACAGTATTTCATAACAGTCCTGTTATGTCTAGATAGGCAAATGTTTGTGTAATTTAGCTGTGACTTTGAAATGGCTTAAGAAATGGGGACACAAATGGAGCTTTGTGATTAGTTGTCAATGATGTCGTACCTGCTGGATGACGGTATTGGCCGAAGGGGCATCCTTGGGGTGCCGCGACCGTGCTGCGCTGCGAGAGGCGTCACCACAAAGCCTCCGTCTGTCCCTTCATCTGCCCATCCGACGAGCAGGGCTGCTATAGGGCTGCTCCTGTAAAAATATATACGGCCGCCCATTTAGCCGTGGGCCCTGGGCCTAGCTGAAGCATGACGCGCACGGGGTTACTAATGTCTGCTTTTAGACAAGATACCTCTAAAAAAGCAAAGAGAGTGCATTTAACCCTACAGAAATACGGCTCACTGGTTCTCTGGTAGCCCCATTAAGACATACAAAGTATCTCAGCAAGGGAAAATTTAACTTACATACAACACATGATTTTAAGTAAAGAAATATTGATGGGGCGGGGGGGAACAAGTATTTCTTTAGCTCTAATTTATGGCTGAGCAGCTTCATTTTAGTTACTTCATGAGAATATTTTAAACCAAGCCTGCATAATATTAAAATAAGTTAAAATGTATGTAAAATTTATGAGAGCATGTCAGGTGCAATGCTTGATAAAGTAAGTTTAATGCTTCAGAATTTTTTTCTTCAGGCAGAGAAAGCTGAATCCTGCAATTCTAGGTTACAGTATAATTTTAGAAACTCTTTTCCATTATACCATTCTTTTATTAATGAGATCCAACCCAATTTAACGAAAAGAGGTAAATTCCTAAAGAGTTTGTGGAAAGTCCTCAGCAGGTTGGAAGCCGGGAGCGTGCGAGGAAAGAGGATAATTTCCTACTGTTCATACGATGTATCCAATTTTATAAAAACACAGAGGAAATCAATTTACAACAAACTTTATAATAGTGTGCCTCTTCAGTGTGGTTTTTCTTCTGGAAGTGCCGCCTCACTCTGTGAACAAACAAAAGCTTTGGCAGTTGACAGGGGCTGTACATCACTTTGAAAACTCCTCATTTACTGGGGGTGTGTCCTGTTGTTGCATTGTGTGACGCTCCCAATTATCGTGACAGAGCGAAATGACAAAGTAGTGTCACCCCACTGAAAATTCAGAGCAGCTTCTTTCCGTTTTTCTGCCTGGTCACGGGAACATCGCTGAACTGGTACAAAGGAGCGGCAGGAGCAGCAAACGGGGGGAATATCTGCATACTGCTCTAGTGTATTAAAAATTCAGCTCCTCGGCAATATTAAATCTGAATTTACTTCCATCAAACAGAAACTTAGCATATCTCATTCTTCCATTATAAAATATTGACATCAGAAATAGTGAATCCTGAAATGAAGATTATAGATGAAAACTATGTGCTTGGTAATTATCATTTTTTTCTTTGTTATTATTCCTTTCCTCTGAGGATTGCACAGGCTGTTGCAAACAGTAATGAAGTTAGCATGCAGTGCCAATGTAAAGTACGCTGCAAAGTTATTCTTTCCCTCATTATAGATGAGGGAAGCGAGACAGCAGGAGGAGGGTGATTTCCCCAGCCAAACTCATACACAAGTGGGATGGCCCTCCGTCTCACATCTTAATCATCATCCCTAGTGATGAGACCCTCAGTGCCATCTCGTTTCCATCTTCTTTTGTTCTGCTACTTCCCTCAGTTTTTTTAGGTCTTTACCAGGGCTCAGAGCTACTAATATCAATGACAATTTTTGTCACAAACTAAACAGCCAGTTCACAAATGCTCTCACTCCTGACAAATCCGCTGCCCTGGCTTGTAACGTTCTCGAATAACCACAGCACTAAAAAATATGGTTACAGGCGTGGAAAGGTCCGACCATTCATTTCAATAGCTGTCCGTTCCTCCAGCCCCTTCTTGAGTCTTGACACCGAAAAGAGGTCAATGGGCTGGGCAACCTGCACTAGAATAACCCTTCGGGTTCCCGCGTGTGGAGATGATAGCACATAGCTTGGGATGGCTTCCCAACAGAAAAGCCACCTCATCACCCCCCTGAAATTCAAACTTGGCCAATTAAGTTGTTCCTGGCTGGTGTCTCTCTTAGGTAGTTACTCAGAGAGGTATGTGACTCAGGACGGCTTCATTTGCAGGTGCGCGCGGAACATTACCTCTGCATACTCTTGAACCCTGCCTCATCGCCTATGGATGTTTTCGAGGAGTGTAATATATACAGTGTGTGACACCTGATACCGTATCTGTCTCATATGCTTCTTACAAAAATCAATCTAAATCAATAAATTGTCCACCCTCCTCATACAGTATTTGCAGAGGTTCAAAGACAGGACCAATTACTCTTAAGGTCGAATTGTCAGGTGTCAGATGAGAATATAGAAGTTGAAGCATTCTATTTAGGAACAGATTTATTTAGAGGACCTGAAGAATTTGCTTTGCTATCAACAGGTCTATAAAAGGAGCTTTTATAGTACATTCTGGTAGAAACTCATACCTTGCAAAATGATAGGGGTTGTGTTGGGGTTTTTTGGTTTGGTGTTTTTTTTTTTTTCTTTTCTCTTCTTTTTGCACAATTCAAATCATATAGCTGCCTGATAAAGTAGGTAAAGAAACACCCAAACTCACTGAAGTCATGGCAGTAAAGCTGCTGACCTTGAAGAGCTTTTGGTCCCGATCCTTCTTGCCAAGCACGTTGCCTTTTTGTTACTTAATTTTCTAGGTACAGATGTAAATTCCCCATGCTTCATTTATGTATAATATATACGTACCTTTATCATGCATTCGGTCTCTTGCGTTCGGTTCCAAAAGCGAGACCCAGGCCGGTCCCACAGGTCTAAAGATTAAACGTGAACATTTTTGTCCCTGCCAAAACCACAGCACACAAATACCACGGCTTATTATAATCACACAAGATGTTCCCAAGTTTAACAGTTCTCATCCCAGAACACCACACCAGAACCCCTCTCTAAGCACTCCCGACAAATCAATATGCATTATTATTACGTGCTCGGATACTACCACGATAGATATCAGACTTCTGCTCATGCCAAAATTTCAGCTAGCTGTTCCCTTGAGTATTTATGCTTGTGTACTGTATTTAACAACAGCCCATTCACAACGCTCACAGCTCCTAGGCATGAAATGCACATAATTTAGGAATAGCTGCCTGGCTATTCAGGCATCACGCTGTTTCAAGGGAAAATGAAATCTCTGACTCCCCCCCTCTTTTAAAACAAACCTGTATTTTGGGGAGCTGCGTGGAAGTTGCATAAAGAGAAAGTGAGCATGGCTCTTTTTCCTCTTTAATGGTAGTGCCTCCCCATTAATGTTCCAAAATGATACAGTAGTTTAAAAAATGGTCTCAGCATGCATGCATTGTATCACATTAAGAAATCAGGATTTTCTAGGCACCGCACAGCATTAATTACACTGAGCATGCTGCAAATTTAAATTAAATGATATGCCATGTTCTGTTGTAAATATCAAAATGGATTGCAAGATACAGCCCCATATTTGCTTCTGATTGGCATTTGTGCACTGAACAGGATCAGAAAATCTGTATGATGTACCTTTTTTTTGTTTGTTTTAGGAGTACCTGATGCAAATGTACTTTTTGTTTTCAGGAGTACCTAACAGCACAGTTACAGGTCAGAATTCTGTGCTAAAAAAAAATGCTCCCTCAAAAACAATAATAATAAAAGAAGAAGAAAAGAAAAAGCCCTCTTTGCCTTCATTCCCCTTCCTGACAGAACAGAACAAAAATATGTTTCTCTCCCCCCACCAAGTATTTCAATCTAGGGAACGGAGGGGCGCCAAGAGGAAAATGGGGGATATGTGGGACTGAAGCAGGTCAGCACGAAGGAAGCAGACCTGATTTGGTCACGTGGGTCAAGTGCCCAGGATCCTATGTAAGCAAATGCTTCAAATCATCTCAGCAGAGAAGGGCTGCTGTTACAGCTTGAATTTAAGGCAGGAAGGGAGTGAGGGGTGAGCTGGGCTTGGGACTATCTCGTCTCTGTTATGAGGGAAGCTTGATCTGGGGATTTGATGAGAAAAAGACAATGGCTGAAAAGAACACAAGCAATAAACAGCAGGTCTATTAGGATTTGCGTTCTTTTTCTTGGCGTACGTATTTTACATTCCCTTGTGATTTTATGGTATCAGATTGAATTGTCAAGATCTCACCAGCCTCTGCCCTTAAACAACTGGATGAGGTGTATTTTAGCCTGTATTTCTATGTGATTAAATACTAAACAAATATTTCAAAACTCTGCACATCAGAGGAAGGATGGCATTTAGTTAATTGCATAGAGAAGACATTTAAAAAAAACAACCCCTGTATTTTCAGGGCTTATTTAAGGTCTTTGTGGAATGATTAGCACTGAGCTGAGAAGGACAAGTGAGCGCCACTCTGAATCGGCACAAAGGCACAAGGCATAAAGGCGGCACAGCAGGGACATGCGGAGACACCGACATGTCTTCAAACCCAGGATCATCATATTCCTTCTAAATTATCTCACCTTTTCTGTGTCTTTTGCTTTTAGGACTTAACTCCAGTTTTCCTGGCCCGTTATGCAGCAGTCCTCTGTGTATGAGAAGTGCAACTATGAAACAAACAAACCAAAAAAAACCCCAAAACAAATGAGGACAGCCTGATCTACCCCAGAACAACGAATGGACATTAAAACCAAGCTCAGGATACCTCAACCTCGTAAAACTTCTTTCTCGGCTCTTCTGAAGAAGAAATTCCTCTAGAGTCTTCCTCAGCTAGTCTGAAATACGCTTCTCTGGGTCAGGTTGTGAATAGAATTCTTATGAGATTGTCTAGTAAAGAAAGGCTGTCCAGCTGGGCCTGTTGCACATCAGTTAAAATAATATTTGTCCCAAACCCCTTCACAAGCTTTTACTGGACCTCTTCAGTGTCTCATTTTGGTATGATGCTGGATGTCCAGGAAGTGGCTGGTAACAATAATAAAACCTGAGGTATGACTGTAAGATGGTTGTTCATTCTTACATCTGACAGCAATGCCTCACTGCCACCAAGGTGGCATATTCGGCTTTTAAAGACATGCTTTTGCCTGGGAGCTGCAAGGATGTCTAACTCTCTTCTATGTCCAGAAGGAATTAGGTAATGGTCAGCCAGGTGAGATGGACACTGTGAGACAACTCCCTTTCCCTAAGTAGCATATGCCTGACAGAAATAGGTGGGAGAGCAACTGGCCTTCAGCGCTCTCACCAGCTTTCAGCGCTTGCTTGCAAAAAAAAAAAAANCTCAGGAAGCTCTCAGAAATGAATGTGTCTGTGATTTAATAACACATCTACGCAAAACGACACTTCTCCTAATATTCACTGAGAGAAAGAAGGCAGAGCAGTATGGGGCCATAACCAGCACACAAGGCATTACTATTGCAACAACAAACAGCTAAACTACCAGGTATTTATTTTTCAGTATGCACAGTTGTCGGAGGAGAATGAAAATTATTCTTTGACACTCTGACGGAGACATAGAAAGCCCTGTGCTTCCCCTAGCGCCCATGGTCCTGACAAGAAACAACTCACAAATTCTAATAAGTAGAAAATAGAAATAAATACTTTAACTATATGGCATAGGGTTTTGAATGGCTTTCTGAATCGGAAAGGGCTGCTCGTACGTCTTCGTTATTTCTACACTCTGTAATGTTGGCTCTCCAAAAGTCAGCGGCAAAGTGAGATAGATACTACAAGGATCACAGACACTACACTGGGAAACCAAGTATCAATGGTACATCCAGATTTATGGTAGGTGATGGCAGTAAAGTGAAAGCAAAACTGTTTGCACAGTCTGTATTGTTGCCCATTACTGTGTATTTGCCCTTTTTTCTTGCTTAGCTACAGCTGAAAGAATAGAAAATTGTACCTTATATACAGTATTAGGAGACGCTTTTTGATCGTAAGGTCAATCAGACTAGTTTACCTGCTTGAGGTATTTATGGCACAATCACTCAGTGTCTTTAAGGACAGGTTAGATACATTTATGGGAAAGGCGTTTTGCAGAAGCCTTCCTGTTTCGTAGAGGTCTTGGACAAAATGACCCAGGAGGCCCCTTCCAAGTCTATCAAATGTGGTTCCCTGATTGATGCTGTTCCCCCCCAAGTCTTTTCAAAACACAAAGCACTGTTATAAAATTTAATATGATACACTATATAACTTTAACACAATGCCTTCTAGGAAATGGTTAGCTGGTAGCCCAGGAGCCTCGCGCAAAAGGAAGAAAAGAAGAAAAAAGAAATTGCAGTGCAGTTTCTCTGCCAAGGGATATTGACTATAACATTAACACTGTTTCTTAGTACGGACCCTCATCTGTGCAGGGGGACACCAAGTCATGGAGGCATATAAGTAACCCAGGTTGTAGTATATATTCTTCCAGAAAAACCCAACAAGGCCTGAGGTAATTTCCTATGCTGTTCAATAAGCGTTCCCTCAATGCTGGAAAGCAAATGGACACCCAGCTCTCCTTATAAATAACTGCCTGGTGCTGTAATCATCTGGGCTTAATGTAGAGCCGCCTGGAGGCAAGAAACGGGAGAGTCCAACCCCTCTCTGCATGCCCACAGGGCCATAAGGCAGACATGTCCTCCACCTACGGTCTCAAACCCTTCTGTGGTTACGAACGGCAAGAATGGAAAGAACACAGAACTGAGAAGAGGCTCAGAAAAGCCTATTCTGTAATTCATCACCCTCTCTAAGATGGCTTTGTCCCAGCCTGCTACCATTCATGCAGCCATCATGCAGCAGATGGAGCAAAACCCTGAAAACTACAAGCCCCAAAAGCTGTGCTTCTAAAACCCTTCGCTGAGTGTAGCAAAATCACTGGGTAACGTGTCTCTATTGACTAAAGACTGTGCAACGGAGCTTTGGCCACATTTTCCCTTATTTGAATATAAGATGCTGCTTAAGAGCAAGTTCTGTTTCTTTAAGGAGTGGCCAACTTGTGTCACAGCATTGAGGCTTTCTTGAAGCTGGAGATCCAGCAAGCTGAAAGTGGTTAGCAAAGACGCATTCGGTGGTCCATCATTTGGGAACAATGGGTGTATGTGATTTGGTTTTCAGACAGAATGCTGTCTGGGTCTTTTAAGTTTTCAGGTCACCAAACCATTTAGTAGATTTATATAATATTTCTCACTACCATACTTGGTTTCCTTCTAATGTGAGGAGAGATGGTTTTGCTGAATGTTTCCTAAATTGAGTATTTCTTTTTTTTCTTTCAAACTCTTAGCATATTTAAAAGTTTAAGTGAACTTAATGAAATTGTTTAAAAAACAACCAATCAGATTCTCTGGGCCATTGGGTGGAAATGCTGTGGTTGGCCTCTATTGCTCTGTAGTAAGTTTTAATTTTAGGTTATCACAGGAAAAAAAAAAGAAAAAATACCCAGAGCTTTATTGGATTGGGGTCCACTCTCAAAACCACTTTACACTAACCAACCTTTTCATTTTCACTACAGCAGATTTAGTTAAAGGCCAAACTCCTCTTCCAAAAAACAGTCCCCTGCCCCCGTCTTCTTGGGACAGCTCTGGCAGGAAATAACAACATCCGTACACACACAGACACTCCAAAGGCTTTTGAAGTTTCACAAATGTGAGCTGTTCCTTTTTGCAGGGCAGGCCGGGACTAACACTTTTATTAACCTTCTAACCTCATGCACGAGAAAGAAAAATAGCCTAACCCCTTTTTTTTAATTTGGAAGCTTGCAGCCTTCTTTACCTAAACGTTTGTGAGCTCAAACACCCTACAGATGGGAGCAAAATTAGGACCATTAATGGTGCTTTCCATGAGGAGCTCCCTGAAGCCCCTTTTGGACCCTCCCATTATGTTGTACTCAGTGTCAATGGCTATCCCTAAAAGCTTGCGTTTTCACTTGAAAATATTTTCCCATTACCATGAGGCTTGGGTCTCTCTATTTGAATCGTATTTGTGGGAGCAAATAATAACTTTTTGGTCCTTTTCAACATGTTGCATCAATGTATTTTCCCAATTCCTACGTCAAAAAAAGTGACTTTTAGCAAAACGAAAAATTTGACCTGACTTTAATCCTGACAGTGCTACAATTGCTGATCCTTAGCACTTACTTCATCCCTGCATCATGGTGCAGAGTAAGACACTCACGTTAGAATAGCTCTTCCCACTGGAGTCAAAATGGTAAAAATTAGCCTCAGTGAGTGACACGAGCAGAAACTTCAAAGGCAGCAAAATTTATCTCCTGCTCTTTGTATTACAGTATGGTGCATTTTAGTGGTTGGAAGATTTAGCTTCCAAGCATCCCATATAGATAAATCCTAGTGGACAACAGCTCTCCAGCTTCTTTTTTTAGGGCAGTTGAGCTCAGCAGCTGGAATCTGCCAGGGGATGAGCGTTGAGATGAGGATGGAGAAAACTTTCCTGTAGCCTTCAGGTGTTGGTCAAGGGTCAGGATTAGGAAACAGCCAAACCAAACCAAAACTCTCTCAGCTACATCTCCTCACCGTGTTACATGAGGCCATGGCTATTTGGCATAAGGACCATGGTTTTGGGCCAGCCCTGTCCCTCCTCTGCTGTAGCTTAGACCATTAACTGCTTTGATGATACAGTCCCTCTTGGGGTTTCTCCTTTTGAAAGATTTATACTTGGTTTAAATCTAATAGGAATGCTGCACTTTAGCTTTTAGGAGGCCAAGACACTTACTTAAAAATCTCAGATGGGCAGGACAAGCGAGGAAGGCAAAATATGTCTCTTCAGGTCCCTTGTAAAGGCGTTCAAATACCACTTTGATGAGAACTTTCCAGCTGCTTTGCTGGGTAAACAAACAGACACATCGCAGCTCTAATGTGCAGGCATGCCCTTCACACCAACAGGCAGAGAAAAAAAGGTGGTGGGAGGAGTAAAAGGCACCTACATAAAAAAGGCAGGCGATGATGGATACAACTGAATTTTTTGCCTTCCTTGATCTTTGGAAATGGGAAAACCCATTCAAGATCATGGATTCCAGACTGGGCTGTATGCATCTTTAGTCGTGCCACAAAACAGAGATGGTTTGCTATTGTTGCCTCCTCCAAAAACAGCTGTTACTATGAGTTCTTTGGGGCTCAGGCACTCCATGTCCCAGTTTTCAGTTAATACTTCAATGGTTATAACATACATAATAGTAATAATAATCATAACAATACCTGGCTTGCCATGATGTTGTCCTCAGTCTTTGTGATGCCTCTCCCATGATAAAATCTGTGTATTAAACACTTTAATTTAAACTGTTGGTAAAACAGAGACATTTTCACTTGTGCAGTTACATTCACATAATGATCACAAAGCACTTTACAGAATCAAATAAAAGTAGCCAGCCTGATCCTTACCATTATTGCGCATCTTAGTAGTATATAACAAAGCTGTCATATAGACAATTCAGTGTCAAATATACCGTATTTATTTTAGGGCTTAACCTTGGTTTTGTCCTTAAGCTCGTTCTAAAAATCTCTAACGCCATCACAAGCGACACAGCAAGAGGGGACTGGACAGTCTCACCTACTAGACAAGAAGAGCAGGCTGTAGACAGGAGGGCTGGTGAACAGTCGTGCCTCATTATCAAGAGCCCTGGTTCAGAAGGAAAAAAGAAAAAAGGGTTATAATTTTCCTGGTTTAAAAAAAAGCCATGGAAGTCTTGATGTGCCATGGTGCTGAGTACCGCACAGCCTCCATGGGGTCACTAAGAGAGGACAAGGCAAAATCTGGTAATGCAAATGCTAACGTTAAATGCTGCCTCCCGAGGTCCGGAAGGGGTCTCAAGCTTTGGGCCCCGTAATAGGTAGTTCTGGAGCCAAGAGACAGGCGAAGAGCTTTGTTCCCTCTTGTATAATTGATAAATTACCATTGTTAGTACTAAACAATACTACCGAGCACAGAATGGAAACACGCTAATGCTTTATCCATCTTAAGCAATTCTGCTCATGTGCTCATACTGCTCTTAAATGTGCTAGATATTTGTTTGATGAAACAATAAGTTTTAGAAAAGGGAAAAATAAGAACTTTAAAGATAATCAAAACCTTGACTACATACTTTACCACAGGCAGCTGTGAATAAGCTTCAGTACTCCTTATTTTTAACATCCCAGATATGTAATTTAATGCAGGTCTAATGACAGTCTCGAACATACTGCTTTAATCGAAATTGTTCAAGCTCTGCTCTGTGACAAGGGCTCACAAGCTACCAGCAGGGTTGTCCATTTTCCCCACTTCTGTAAGGAAAAGAAAAAGGAGGGGAGGGGGACACTCTTGAACTTCTGTTGCTATTGATGTGTAATATACAATAAAAAAACAGTTAAATTTCAATTACCCACAGGTAATTATAATTTCATTGTTTGACTGTACTATGGGGATTTTTGTAATTCCCAAGACTAATAATTTTCTATAATTTTACAGGTTGTCAAATAAACTATTAAAGATTATCTTTGAAAAGGATTCTGCAATTGTAAGGACATATCATACTGTTCCTGTACATTACTAGTAATTAGAGATCCCTGGATAGTGAAATATCTGCACTATACGCTAGCTGCTGGATACCATATTTTCTCACAGCCTCCTGTAATCTTGAACTAAAGCTTTCAAACTTCTCATCCATTGTAGCCTGAGTCACGTCCAAACTTTTATTAATATTCACTGAGCACTCATTAAGCAATTCTGGTGCATTCGATACGTTAAAACTATGCTTCCTGACAGGGAAAAGCAGAGGCTCACAGGTCCGTCCCGGTGTAGTGGAAACAAACACAAAAGGACTAATTCTGAGCTCTGTGCCCTGATGGGGATGTGGAGGAGAAGCAACGTTTATACCAGCGCAAAAATCTGAATCTGTCCTGAATGCGTTTTGACAACATGACTTGCACAACAAGATAAAATTATGCTTCCTGATTTTTATCCTAAAAATATGCATAGATGCAAACACGCTAGGGATCAGCGTCGGCTGTCAACAAGGAGGGGGAATGGGATGGGCAGAGTATCCAGCCCACAAGAAGCAGAAATTTGGGGGCATTCCCTCATCCTTATAGGCAAGTCCCCCCAGACTCACTGGGGTGTGGACGAGGAACTCCCCAGGCCACTTTCCTTCCTGCACTAGCACCCAACATCCACATAGCTAAGGGGAGCAGACGGCAACTTTTTCCAGTTTAGCTGGCAAAAGCCAAACTAAACCAGCATTTGCCAGGTGATAGCTTCCTTCATCTGTGCGCGCAATGTTTGGCGAGATATTCATTCAGAGTCTTACAGGGGTGTAATCCTGAGGAGGACCAGAGGAGGGATGAGCTGAGAAGAAAAGCAGACCCCGAAACGTTGCATATAGCATCCGGGCACAGACTGAGAGGGCAGTGAGTGTAAAACCACACGAGGGGATTAGCAGTTGTAGATATTGTTGATGTCTTGCCTGTAGAGCCATCAAAGGCACAATTTTTAGCTGGCGGCATTTTTTTTTTTTTATTGCAGCTGCCCCAGAAGATAGTCATTATTTGTTTTATTGGCCTCTTGGATGGTTATGTGGTGAGGGCTCTGTGCGGAGGAAAACTTCAACGCATTAAGATTTCTTTATGGGCTGAAATCTCTCTGAGGAGAGCGGTTTCAGGACATGAAGATTTTCACGCAGAAAACTTTATGGGTATGATTTTTTTCCTGATGGATGCCTCCACCCTTACAGCTGGGGTTTTGCACACGCCCAGCCTGTTGGGACACCAAGCAAGAGCATCATCTCACGGCTCTGCCCTGCGCTGGACACATCTGCAGGGAGGGTTTTGCCTTCTTCCTGGTGCCAAGAAGCCTCTGTGGCAGCTGTGATGCTCAGCGAGAGATCTGGCGAGGGATTTCCCTCACACCAGGGAGTGCTGAGGGTGGATTATGTTGGTTTTATGGTGGTGTTGAGCTGGTGGAGCAATATAAAGATACAGGAGCACAGGGAAGGATTAAGGCCAATGGACTGCAGCTCTCTGCCTTCCTCTAGAGACAACTTCGATCCCATCAAATGTATTAAACAAATCTGAGTAGTCAGTATAGGTCTACACACTGAGCTCTCTTTTCCAAGGTCTGCTTGTCTTGCTGTCCTGTGCTCAACCTGCACCTGCGGGAAGGTGTGGGAAGAAGGCTATTTGATAATTTGGAGAGCTCTTCAATAAGTGGCATTTTCTGCTTCTGACTGCCTCTCTACCTACTAACCCAGCTCAACTGAGACTGAACCCATGACTCCAGATGATTGGCATTTATAATAAATAGGCAGATAGAAAATGCAAAGCCCACAGACAAGGCTAAATATGTTTCTGGGTAACAGGCGATACCATATACAAATACACATCTCTCTTTCCCCTTAATTTTGGTCTGCGTTTCCTGCTTAACACATTCCTTGTTGCAAGTGGAACACATTCTGACAATTGAATAGTGAAAGCAATTAGAAACAGAATTAATTGATAAAATTAAAGCCCTGCTTTCCTCATGTTTGTCATATGACTACAAATATTGTCACTCCCATTAATATTAATTAATATAATTATCAATGTTTCTAATCCCTACACATTTTGTTGAAAAGTTACTCTTAGCTCAAGAATATAATTGTTAAGTCATGGAAATGTTAAGTAGCAGCTAAGCAAGTCCAAAGAATTAATAGCAAACTGTAGTTTATCCAAGGATTAGACTTTTAGCAATACATAATCACCTCTTCATGTGTTCATCCACATAAAATACCTCCCGTCCCTCACTACACTTCTGCCTACTTGTCCTTGCAGTGCACCAGTTTTCAAGAATAAAGAAAAAAAGGCGAAGATAGTAAGTAAATATTCTTTGCAGTTGCATGCTTTTCGTCAAGATAAGTCACTGCGATAAGAGTTATGTGCCCTTAGCTGAAAGCAATCTCAAGGTCAATTATCTCACACTGAAAGCCCTAATGCAAGATACTTTTGTGATCAGAATAATACGTGTAACATTGCAAAGCCTTTGTTTTAGTGTTGAGGAAAGCAAATCCACTCTCTCTAGACTTCCCAACGCATTGTCTCTCAGTTTTGAATGTCACGGATTATTCCAACAATATAAAAGACTGACTTGCCGTGCTGTTGCCATTTGAGCAGGTTTTCCTGGCGAGGTACGACTGGCACTGCCAAGTGCAGAGGGACGCTGAGCAGAGCCTTCCCTGCCACCTGCCCAGTTCCTCGACGGACAGTTAGCAATTCCTGCCTGGCGATAGCACGTCTGCTTCACAGAAGTAGTGCTAGGTGGAGTATTAATTAGCTAGTTTGGAAAACAGTCAAAGTGCTTTAAAGGCCTTTGTTGTAAGGTGGAGGTTTTTTCTGCTAGAAGAGAATAATGTAATCATTTCACTATTAATTTTTAATTGTATGTTGCTATGCATTATTACCAGCCTGTACTGATTATCCTAAGAGAAATGGTGATACCGTGCAAGCAATTGGATTGTTAGGAAGACTATTGGGCCGCACTGTAAAAGAAGCGACAGAAAAAAGCTGATCTTTAAAGTGTTGCAGTCATCTGCTGCTGTCTATTCCTACAAGGGATCACATTAAATAATTATAAAACGTACGAGTTTAAGAAGCTTCATGGAGCAGTGCCACAGTTTTCCCTGTTGTCAGGTGTTTTTCTTTGCTTGTTTTTGTGGGGTTTTGTTTCTTTTTTTTTTTTTAATGGCCACCCTTTGTAATGAAAAGTTACTTCCGAGAAATCTTTTGCAAGCAAACTAAACTCACTGACATGAATGAAACTGGCAGCAACGCACTCGCTGCTGGGGAGAATGCACACGCTCCCCTGCAGGTTTGGGGGTTGAGGTTCAAAAGGGTCGGGGTGCTACGATGCAGCATCAGCACAAGTTTAAATCTCTGCATGACGATCGGGTTCGCTACTCAAGTGCATCATTCGTGCAAAGTGTGGTTTGTCGGGGTTTTTTCAACAATCTCTTTGTTTCCCGTTCATCTACCTGCCGTTCATATCTGAGGCAACCTTTGCACTGTGAGATTGAAACTTTCCCCTTTCAGAGAGCATCCTGATTCGAAAATACTAGTGCACCCCACAAAAAAAAAGTCTGAGTGAATTATTATACTTTGACAACTGACTCAGCAGAGCTAGACCATAATCCACAGCCCATCGCTAAGGAAACAGCATGTATGCACCAGAGTAAGAAATACGTATATGCGAATTCTTCTCCCAAGAAAATCATTATCAGAAGATGCTAAGATTCAAACCACTGATACAGTTAGCTTACTGGTAGAGAAATGACTGTATCACCCGCTTGTGTCCGCTCACAAATTCTTCATTTCATCTAAGAGAAAGCTAGCCATGAGGGGACAGGAAATCTTTAATCTACTTTTCTTAATTTTTTCAAATATCTGGTTCTTATCAACTTGCATTGAACATGAGCAACACAAAAACTTAATGACATGTCCTCCACTTAATAAAATAAATGGAAACAAGACACAGACAGTTCTCTAGTGTGGGACGGATTAATCACAACAAAATATGACATGAGAACAACTCCACAAAGCAGTTCTAAAAAGGCAGCATGGCTGTAAATTCAGGAAGAAGCCAAAAAAAGTATGTAGAAAAGTCTACCATTTAGTAGCAGAATTCATGAGCAAATTTCTGAGCTGCACTTTGCCACTGACTTAACTGGCAGGAGGAAGGGTTAGAAGGGGCCTTCATCTGTTCACCCACTGTTTGAGTATTGTCCATTGCAAAGAAGAATCATAACATTTTTTCTCCTGAATCCCTAATACTAATTATATATTTCTATATAATTATATAATACTATTTGTATTATCTAATAATATTATAGCATCACCCTATAATAAATAATTTATTCAAATATGTATTACTGAATTTTATCAGTTGTTTATACGTTATATAAAAATAAACATATATAAATATATACATATGGTAGTTTACATAATGATATAATACTATTTATTTTTAAAAATTATCTTTTTGGACAGGTACTCAAGACTGCCATAATTTTTCAGACAGCTGAGAAATTCTAGTGGAAATTTGAAAAGTGGGCAGCCAATTCTCATGGTTTTCAACTGAATTAGTTTCAAAATAGATAGATGCTTTTCATGAAAAAGAATTAGACACAATTAATTTTCAGTTAAAAAAAAAAAAAAAAAAAAAAAAAAAAANTTCCAAACTGCAATTTCAGTCCTGGCATAAGCCTATGATCATCAGTGAAAAATATGCCTTTGTCTTCTACATATCCAGCGCTGCAGTATCTCCAGGGCTGGTTCAGGAAAGCACTGAAACATTCACGCCAAGTCCAGTAAGCACTTTTCCAAATAGCGATTCTTTCCTGAACTGGGGCCAACATAGGTCATGTAAAGGGAAAAACAAAAATGCAGACAATGAAGCAACTTGCCCGTAATTCCCCGGCAAATTACAGATTTAACCTCTTGTACAGTAGCCAGTCTTATTTCTCAGTTAACCGTTTGTCGTCTTGTCCTGTTTTAGTTCAGGGAAAGAGAAAGACACCCTCTCACTGCCCTCTTTGAGGGCTTCCCAGACCATGAAGCAACAGTAGTTTGCATAATGAAAAGTCACTTTGCTGCTTTGGTGAAAACATGAATGCGGTGTCTGACCAAGATAAAGAAAGATGGCAGTGGATTAACTTGAACACAGCCTGTGTGCCCCAGCAGCTATTACGTACTGCTCAGATGCATTTTTCCT
Source organism: Fregata magnificens (assembly GCA_013389945.1). Classification (NCBI taxonomy): domain Eukaryota; kingdom Metazoa; phylum Chordata; class Aves; order Suliformes; family Fregatidae; genus Fregata; species Fregata magnificens. Next base: position 227,055 of record WAAD01012200.1, read on the forward strand.
AACTAGACCCTCTGTAGCCTTTATTGCTCTATGAATTACACTCAAATGCCAACCAGTAATCTAACACGAATTGCAACTTTTCCTGAGCAAATACACTCTGACGGGCATGACAGTGAAAATCTGAGGTTTTAGCCACTGCAGTTATGCCTTGCTTTCATCAAAGCAAACGGTCCTATTCTTTTTTTTTATACCATCACCTAATTGAGCTTGCCAAGCTTCACTGAGCCAATGTAGGTTCAGCAAATGCCAGCCTGTCTATACCTGCCACTGACATCGATACATTTATCTGTAAGGCCTGCATCAGGGGAAGAAAACCGGATTGGTGGGGATTGGCCCCTTTTTTCAAACTGGGTGCTGAGTATGCAGTGGTCCTTTGCAGAAAGACTTAGCGGTCACTGCTGTGGCCATGCACCGTGTTCCTCCCTTGCACCTCTTCTACCGCACAGGGTGCAACTGCAGCGAGGAGGGATTGTGCTCCCTGATGTTAGGAAGTGCATGGAAGGTGCCAAAATGAACCACGTTTTTGTCACTTCCTTCTTTATGGCCAAGAAGTTCTTTTTGAGCATATTTAACAATATCTGATGAGGCCAGTCCACCTCTCCTGATGTTGTGAGCACAGATACAAGACAGCCTTTCTCCTTTGCTAGGGAGACTGTATTTATCATTCCAGGAATTAGTTTAATCAAAGAAAAATAGTAAGACGGAGGAGAGGAAGAGCACAAATCAGCATCAGAAATCAGCCTTAATAATGATCCGCCTATTTGTGCATCTTGGCAAGAAGTCCTGTCACCTGCTGCAGAGGTCCTAAAGTCCTACTGAAATACAGGTTGAAGAAACCTAATTTTTCTCACACTAATTGCAGTAATGCTAATGCATTCCTGGAACAGGGCCAGGATAAGTGGAATGTAGTCTGACAGCAGATAAATATAAATTATATATAAGAAAAACACTCTGTACCTTTAACTCCTAATTCATTACAAGTCAGCCATCAATCTTTAATTTCTACACACGTCACCCGCATGGTCAGTAAGCTGCGCTATATCCTGTCGGAGAAATGATTTCCAGGGCACCAAGACACCAGCGGGGCTTTGGCTAGTGAGTCCCGAAACAGCACCTTCCTGTTGCCAGGGCACTATATATGTATTTTCTTTCTGAAGTTGTTGGAAACAGCAGGTGCTCAGCACTTCTGAAAATCTGACCACAGGGCACATCATTGGTGTTTTGTGCAATTACTTCTTCATACTATCCCTATATTTTTTAGCGTGCATCGCAAACAGAGAAAATTTAATTCAGGCAGAGGCTGGGGGCGAGGGAAGGTGTTCACAACACTAATAAAACATGTGTAGGTAGCCCAAGTTTCATTTTCACAACGCTTCATATACCGGGTCCTCTCAATAGAATCGGAGTCTACTAGTGGCTACATGCCCATGCTTTACCTATGAGCAATGGTAAAATGTAATAATACTGATCTGCTCCAGGTTTCATCGGCAGGGAAGTCTGAAAAGGCCTCCTAGTTGGTCTTGTTTTATACAGTTCTTACTAATAAAAGATCCCTCTCATGCACATTAAGACAAAAAACCCCAACATACCACTTCCTGCTTAGCCACATAGCAATCTTTTCCTTTCCATTACAGTATATTATTAATTTGGATTATCCTGTTGCTTCACAGCTTTGGAAAAAAAAACCAAAAGAAAAAGCTATTGAATTTGCAGTCACCTTTGGTAGGGAGGTTCTGTTCCTCTGCTTATTTGAGATATTTCTTTCCATCTATTGCACCATCGTGTTTCAGTTCCTGAGAGCTATAGATATTTATTCAGTGCCCTTCTATCTTGGCCATCGTAAATAGCTCTCTGATAACAAATCGTGCTCTCTGAACATCATTTGCTACCAGAAAGGATCTTCAAGAAGCACATGCACTGCGATACAGGATATCCCCTGCTTTGTTACGAATGCAATAAAGAGTTTTACAAAATAAGCTTCCTTCGATTTAGAGGATAAGTGTATATCATTTTAGTAGTTTTACCACTTCTTATTACCTGTTTATGCTTCATACTTAGAGAGTCACTGCTCCCTTGCTCTTCAAATGAATACTACTACTTAAATATAGAGAACGATATGTGCTTATCGAAAGATTCAAGGATTTCAGCTGTCAATACAGGCTTAATTACCTGCTGGTGGATGCTCAGATACTATAACGATGGTTTTGTATAAAGCCAGCATAGAAGAGACCACTCACAGCTCATCATACGCTCTGATCCAACAATTTAGAGAAAAATAAAATGTAATGCATAATATTAACTTGCATCTTGCTTCCCTATGTCATAACCCATCATGTAACGTTACGTTATTTCATGTCACGTCATGTGTAACATGATGAAATGCAATGTCACACTTCAGAAAATATTACTAAGCGAGAACTGATTCTTGTTATCAGTTTGGAATGTGAGCCTCTGATCCAAACATATTGTGGCTTCAGCTGATGGGAAGGGATCAAACCGAGAGCTACGTCGGGCAAATGTTTTTCTTCTCTGGCTTGGCCAGCAGATGCCCATTTGTCACTCTTAGGTTCAAACGGGAATTTCTTTGTCACGAGCGCTTTCTCTTGTAAAAGAAATAGCAATTTTATGGCAAGCCAAATACTGAAAAAAAAAAAGGCCCTTAGAAATACATAATAAATGTATATTAGCGAGACAGAAAATTGGAAAATGGCCGCCTGCCAGCAGCCACATAAATTTTGGAGGCAATGCATTTTTCTGCCATTATGTGTTATCACAGGAATTGCAAATATTTATTAAAAGTATTAAAATGGTGAGAATGTTAAATGTTTCCTTCAGTAGTGGAAATTCGCATTGCCACACAGAAGATAGGATATTCTGATACAATGTTTATTAAAATGACTTCATTTTATTAGGCTGTCATACACAATAAATGTGCAGGTACAGTTAACAAAAGATCTATTGTGGATACGGGAGATTTGTGAGTAACACTTCAAAAAAATAATCTCTTCTGAACTCTATTCATATAAAAAAGCATACTACAAACTTTCATTAACTTCCTTAGAACCAATTATTTTCTGAGCTTATTTTCTTTTTCTGCCACCCCGCTATATTTTGTTAGTCAATTTGTTTGCTTACATTTTAATGCTTAATGGGATTAAATGCAGCTTATCTTTAATTTATATACTAGTAAGCTGAGTGTATACTTCACGTGTAGCAGGAAACAAAGTATTACGATTATTTTTGGGTTCATTTACGGGTCTAAACATGAATGGCTATAATATATTGGGACCCTAGTATCTTTTCATCCATGAATAAAACATTATTAAAAGATTGGTACGAGCTCCATCATACTGATCGAGAAGAAAATCACATTCCAGTTTTGCCCACATTTTCTGCTAGGATTAATCACAGTGATTTTGTTCATAAGGTTCTTGCTACAGTAAGATACCGACACAGTGAACACCACTGACGTCCCGTAGCCTCATGGGCAACTTTTCCGGTTGGTTTCGCTGGGCATAGAGCCCCTTCCAGGAGGGTCTGAGCACTGATGGGGAGAGTCCTATGGGGAGACACCAACCCCTACGTGAACGGGTGTTTTGAGCGAGTGAACAGTTTAGGTCTGTGAAAAGCAGCTGAATAATCATCTCTCAGGACAGACTTAGAAAACAGCTGGATTAGAAGGGGATATCTTGAGATAAACAAGATGATCTTCTTAGACGGTCACAAGATTTGTGATGAGATTGTTGTGGCTGGATGGGAAACAATGCCACTTCTGTTCTCAGCGGTTTCCTGAATCAGCAATGAAAGGAAAGAGGATAGCCATTGCCTTCACAACTGAAAGTGTCATCTAAGTAGCTTTTAAAGGTCATTTTTTTTTAAGAAATGAGCAGAGAAATAAGAAACCAGTACTGTTTTTTTTCTTATGTAAGGGTTCCTCAATTCCTTATAGTCCGTTAAGTAAGAAGTGCGATTGGAGTATATGTTGTAGACAGAGGGTGAATAGATCAAAGTTACAAGACCTCAGATTTATGGAGAGCCTTATCCAAGAAAAAGCCTGACTCTGGAAGATAAAATTTCAGAAATAAAGGATTTTTCTCTCTGCTCTTTTATGGTGCAGTTTTATTCCTTTCTGACAAACACAGAGCAGGAGAGGGAGTAACTTTCATGAAAAATAACGCTTTGTCTTGATCCAGACACTTTATACGAATTTGTGAGATATCAAAAGTGATACATGGGATTTGACACAAAATGTGTATGTTGGAGAGAGATCTTGGCCACCTCACAGGCAGAGGCAAAACCCCTGTTGACTTTCGTGGGGGCAGGTGTAACACCCCCCCACTGCTGCAGCCTCTCAACCAGAAGTCAGAAACCAGAGCTGAGATTTGCTCTGCCCAAAGCACTCGTGTAATTCAGTCAGTGCAAAAAGTGTAGTCAGCATTTCAAGCAATGCAAAACCATTTGCTTGACCAACCTTATTTAACATGAAGCATGTTTTATCTTGATTTAGGCTGTTGTTGTTCTTTAATTAAAGAAATTATGGGAGGTCATTCTCATTAGTTTAGAAGAGTCCTCACAGAAGGGGTTTGCACTGATTTAACCTCAGGGTAAGCTGGCACAACTTTTGCATGTAAATAGGATTTAACACTGGACACTTTGTGAATAATCCAGCTCTTCACTTGTGACATTCAAGGAATACTGACTGGAATAAAAAACTGATGTTGATAAGCTGGGGTCTTACCATGAAATTTGTCAAATGATCCGCAGCGGCAGCTCAGAGCCACTGTACCAGTGGGGAAGGGACACCACAGGGCTTTCTGCTAGGGGCAGTCCAGGCAATACTCCCCATCCCTGCATGATGACAGGAAGAGATATTGGACCCAAGTCCCATTGCTCATGTCTGGCCAGATGGAGGACTAGTTAAGGGGTGCGGAAATCGGGCAGTAAGAGTGGAAAGCAAGGTGTTTCCTCACTACCCAAGGAAGTAATGCCTTGGGGCTGGAGCATGGCACAGGTGCACGGTGGTAGAGGGGCCACCACTGCCATGGAAAAGATTTGCTGTGTAAAGAAAAAAGAAAAAGGGAAAAAAAAAAAAAAAAAAAAAAAGAAAAAAAAGGCAGCAGCATGAAAAGTGCCAACTCTGAATGACGCTGTCTTTAATTGGTACCACCAAGGGCTTTGTGCGGTCAGCACACTTTTTGTGTTTATAATAGAATCCCCAAATTCGACTGATCTGAAGGGCATCTGACTCTTTTACATTAATCACAAGCTATACAGCAGAAGCTGAGAGCAAGTGGGCAGATACCCTGGTGTAGTAGCACTAAGGAGCTCTCATTATAATCATCCTGCCAAATCAAAAGAAAAACCCTAAGGCTCCTAATAAAGGAGACCACTGGACTAAACAAATTGAACAAGTAGCTAGACATGCATGAGCTTAAAACTACTAGTGTCAATCAGATTTTTCTGAGCCACTTACTCTGCTCGGTACTCCAAAGCACATGCAGACAAAACGCAGGCACAGGCTCCATGTACAAGCACCTACCCTAGCGAGGTGCGTGCTGACATAGGGGTGCTAGCACATACACCTAGTGCCGGGGAAACAGGTACAGATGCAGTTTATAAAGGCACCTTCAAGAAGTCATGATTATACTGCTATCAAAACTGATATAGCAGGAAGTGAAATAGGCAGCGTGTATGGGGACGTCAGCATGCACAAGCAGGAGGCTATCTGAGCAGGATTTTCAGTCTCGGTATGGTGGGATGTCTACTTCCCTTGGTTCCAGTTCAGAAGATATAAAAGAAAGACTTTGGCCCTCATAAATTTGAGTGTCTCTAGGTCAGGAAAAAGGTGCAGTACCCCGAAAGCCCTGCACACTTCTCACCTTCCTGCACCTGCTGATGGAAGTTATTTTATAAATTATATTCCTCACTAGAAGGAAAAAAAAATTAGTAAAAAGGTGGGTCATTGATCTCTGAAAAATGCAGTTGGCACTAATGAAAAATCTCCAGAAATGCGAGGGAAAGAAAATTTTAAATTTAGAAGCCATATATTACATGTTGGTGTTTTTAAGACAAATGATAGCTAGATTCCATTAGCTATCACCCCTTCTCAAAAGCCATCAGGCAGAAAACCAAGATTTTGGGACACTCCCTCAAAACTCAGAAAGAATCTGTGCACAAGAGTAAGTATCTGAGGAAGAAAAAGAAACAAAAAATTATTAGCGTCAGTATTTAGAGCTGGAATCAGGGGAGATGGAAAAAAGGAAGGTTTCAGTAGTGAACAGACGGACAAGGGACGATGCACCTGAGGAATTAGGTGAAGGCATCAAAGGAGCGTTTTTATGGAAAGAAAATTCACTTTGAACCATTAGTGCATTTGGCATTGTGGGAACTGATGGCTAAAACACTGTCAGCTTTTTTTAAGTATTGGGAAATTTTACCTACCAGCGTCATCACCATTGTCACGCTGCTAATCGTTGTGAGAGCACTGGTTGCTGTCCCCCTGTCACCATCTGAGTGGCTGCACCTCTGTATGGCCATTGCAGTGGCTGTGGAGGAGGCAGAACCGGGGCTCCCCTTACCGGCATCCTGGTGCCCTTTGAAACTGAAAGGTAATGTTTTGAGAGATTATTATTTTTAAATGTAATTCTTACTTTTTCAGTTCATTGCTCTTTTTCCTTCTTTTTTCCTATTGCTTCTCTCTGGTTTGTTTTTTTTTCACTCCACACTGTAATAAATCAACATATAAATGTACTGGATTATTTCCACCTGGAATGTTGGAAGACAAATAGTACAAAAGATCAGTTTGGTCATTTACCATATTGGTTTAGCATGGTAATACTGTTGCATTTTTTTTTTCATTTCTCATTTCAAAACTGTAAACAAATGTTGCAAGAACAGATCAAATGCTCCCCACCTAAGACAGTGCCTTGTGCAATGAAAATGTCAAATCCAGTTTTTGAAGACCAAACTGCCCCTCTTTTACTTTTTCATAGGATAAAACCAGACTTTTGAATTAGCCCAAAATTTGAAACTACATTTTTGCCAAGCAGCAAAACCAGATGTACCCTTAGCCGTGTTAAATCACAAACACATACACACACAGAGATGAGGAAAATGCACATTAAATATGAAAAAGCATTCCTTTCAGGCAGAAGATAAACAGCCTTACTACAAATTAGCTCTCGGCCCCGTCAGGTGTGAATCTCTCTTGTCAATACGTACCAAATTCCCTGAGATAGAACCACATGGTCATGAATTTTATTTCTCTCCTGCTTAATTCCTAGTACCACTCTCCCTTGTGGATTTACTCAGGGATGATTTACAGTGGGAAAGGTGACATTAAACACGTCATTGAGCATGCAAAGATGCTGCACTCAAAGCAGCATATGCTTGACTTTGTTAAAAGATGAATGCTGTCAACTCCACAGTGCCCACCAAGATCTGGCCTCCTTTTTCTTCCCAACAAACTTTGAGGAAGATGCAGACACAAGCCTTGACACTGAGAGAAATAAAAGTTAATGTATTCATGACATGATTTCACTTGCAGCCTGATTTAGCAATGTCTTGTCTAGTTTGGATCTGCTGTTGCTTTTCCTAATTTACTCATTGCACAAAGAAAATAAATAAATAAATGTACTATAGTCTTATTTATCCTTCTTTGGACATTTCTTTACCAGGCAGATGGTCAATTAAGAGCACTAAACAATGACACTGTTTTCTCTGTAAACATTTTTTTCTAATAGCCTAACAAATGAGAATCTGTGCTGCCATACTGCTGAATACCATCTTGACTTTCTAATTACAAAGAACTGTGTCTTGATAGTAACAATTACAGCTGTAACAATGATGCTGGTACTTGAACAATATAGTTGGAGGCAAAGTGCTTATCGGAATATTCACAAATAAAGGCTTACATTTATGCCAGAGCTGGAGATGGGAGGTTAAACAGTTGGGGGTGGGGAGGTGTAGAAGAAAGGTTGAAAACATTGGTTTAGTAGCTACAGATGTGAATTTGAATCCAATTACATGAAAGGCAGGGGGGTGGGGGGAAGCATGAAAAGATGCTGTTTCCTTCTGTTTGGCTAATCAATAGGTTAAAGGGTTAGTAAAATTAACATGTTAATAACATTCATTTTGCTATTTATGTACCGGTCACAGTATTTTCAGAGAATTATGTCTTGTGACTAATACACATACTGTTATGCCTGCCTTTTTCCTTTTTTGTCTGAAATGGTGAAGCGGTCAGTATTTTTTTTTTCCCAGTGTGAGGGAAATTGGCTTCTCAAGTCTCTAATTTACCCTACCTTTCGTCTTTAACTTCTTAAATCGGACCCTTCCAAGGTTTGGGTGGTTTTTTCCTCTTTTTTTAAATGAAAATCTCCCTCTACCCCAAAGAAAAGGGGTAACGTAGTCCCTGAGCTCACCACTCATCCCCACCACTGCTGTCCCAGGGGATCATGTTGGCAAACTGCTGTACAGTGGGTGCTGTGTTGCCATCTCTCTCCCAGAGGGAACCGGATCCTTGGAGGAGGCTCAGCTCCTTCCTCCTGCCCCCTCATTGATCGTCCTTCGTCCCCCTCTGCACCCCTCGGGAGCCCCCACCCCTCGGCACTGCCCTATCCCCGCAGGCAGGATGGCTTTCGCCTCCTCCGCTCCTTCCCTCGCTCCCGTTCCCACAGCGCTCCACCCGCTCTCTGAGCCGTAATTTAGCCCACACTTATTAATCAGTGCACATAATTTGTCTCTAATGCTGTCAATTTAAGATGGCAACCTGACTTTTTTTTGGAGGGGGCAGGGTCAACAATTTAATGAATCTCGTCTGCATTTTAATTCAGACCTAATAATCTGCCTCTGGCAGTTTTCTTAGACAAGTGCAACGTTTTCCAGGATTTTCTTTCATCAAATCCAGCACAATGGGATGTTTACCTTCCTGCCTTGGATATGTTCAGCACAGGGTAAGTCACATACAGACCTACCTTAATCGAACTGGGACAGGGACTAAATCTACTGATTTAGCCTTTGAAGGGCTTTCCTGGGGACATGCACAACATGAGGGAAGAGAAACTTGGGGCTTCACAGTCCCTTTTCTGCACAGATTGGTGCACAGCTGTAGGCACAAAAGTACAGAATTCTCCGACTCACTGCCTCTCATGAAATAATCCTTTCTTTGCTAATGGCCGGAGTGTCCAAGGCACAGCTCCAAAGAGCTTGCTTTATTTACTCCTGCACTTTTCTTTTTGTCCTTTCTACAGTAAAGTCCAGCAGGAAGGAAAAAAGTTACTGGAAGGAAAGAGAGGTGCAGAAAATTCAGTCCTACTGACGAAACAGCGTGGATGAGTTTGTCTAATTGCTGTGGCAGGAGGCTGGAGCCTGATCGAGCAGCTCAGTGGACTTCCCTGGGTCAAAATAAATAAAATTCCCCAAATGAGAGCCTCTCGATCACCATGTCAGATGTAAACGGAATAGACTTTGTTATTAGGAGCGATGTGACTTTGCCCGGGCAAGTGCCACGCTGACAGCAGCTCCTTTCTGGATTTCAGTCAGCCGCTGTCACTTGCCTTGACAACACGGGAAGTTAATGTATTCACGGCATTACTGCACACGCATCTGCAATTCGCAGCATATTGTATTGTTTACCCCTGCTCTTTTGTAGTAGTGCGTGCAGTAATTTGCCTTTTAGCAGCAGAAAAATACCTCAACTTAAAATTTTACCCTCGTTTTGTTGCCCTTAATAGAAAAACAACCCTTCCACAGCCCTGCCACCACCACAGTTACTGCACTTTGCAGCATCACAAATAGAAAAATGTCGTATTTCACATTTTGATCAAAAGTGTCTTCAATATATTTTTATGCATATCCTTCATCTTTCTCTGCCACGTTATTTTTTTCCCTTTAACAGCTGCTTAGCGTATTTTATGCCTTCTGGACAGTTTTTAAACAGTATTGGAAGGGACATTCCTGCAACATACCGGAGTACTGACAGTAATAGCAAGGGGGGTTTATGTCCTAAATTATCTTCTAGTGCTGGTACTCCTGTCTGCTAGCACAACAGGGTGCTTCTGGGGCACCTACGCTTTCACAGACTTACGGCAGCTCCAACCCAGTGGCTCTTTGAGGTTTTGGTGAGCAGGTGAATTATCTGTCATTTAACTGATTTACCACTCATATTCATTATTGTCCCCTATTGCAAAACTCTGCCAGATGCAGGTGTCTGTCCTCACCACATATTACAAGGCAGCCCCATCTGCCCTACCATTGATACCACTAAGTGTACACCATTTTCAAACCTAAGCTCCAAGTCTGGTAATGAAATGAGACAGAAGACCAAATTTCCATATCCCGAGGTACTCCAGGTAAAGCATATTGTTTCCTGATAGACAAATGTTTCTCCAGGAACTTAAAAAAAAAAGAAAAAAAAAGATAAAAGATTGCTCTTAGTCCAGGCATCTCTCAAACACAGGGGTAAGGTCATTAGAAAGATGCAATGGGAAATTCAGTTGCAGGTCTACATGCAGTAAGCTAGTATTAATGCCCTTTGCTTTAGCTGGAATAGTATCAGAGTGATATAATCCAAGCAGTCTCACCTGTAGTGGGCCCTTGTTTTAAAAATAAAAAAAGAGTACTTTTGTTGCCACCTTTTTTTTTTTTAAGAGTTGAGAAATTTCTATGCTAAAACACAAAGCACATTAAAAATACAATTGCCTGGTTCAACTGCCGCCCCTCGCAGAGTCAACGTGTGGGTGTCTCAGCACAAATGATTTTTATTCCAATTACACAGCTTTCTGAATGAGCTTATCAATTCAGAGCAAGTGTTGGTAACCTTCACTTTGGGTACCTTGGCCCAGCCTCCATTCATTTGGCTTCCAACTTTCTTCCAGACACTGTTTCTCAAAATTAGAGTCCAGGTCGATCAATGCAACACGCTACTCCAACAGCTGAAGCTCCATCTGAAGCTCCATGTCACGGGCTTCATCTCACATGGCTTGAGCTGCGTAAAAGGGAGCCATCTGGTTCAAGCCCACCATTAACAGAGTGGGCTGGGCAAACCCAGAGTGAGACTCATCCTGTCCAAAAATGCCTACAATAGGTGAGATAGATAGATTTCACCTTTGGCAGATTTCCCTTTGGCAATGTCAAAGTCATTAAAGAAGCAGCTTAGTTTTTACATGGCTAAAGTAGCATGAGATGAACCTCACCCTTAGGTTCGTGTTGATGGTCAGGAGCATTTGGCATCAGCGCAGCCCCTAATGAATACTGGAGCCTGACAAGTCCATAACGTGCTACTTAAATTCCTCTGTCTGGCCGCAAATGTCCAGTTCTAGCTAAAAGCTTGAAAGTGAGACAAACTGTACAATAGACACTTCAATAAAAGAAAATCGCAAAGTGCTCAGGTAGCACTGTGGAGAAGGGAGTTTCAATTCAGAGGGCTTTCCAGATGAAAAAGACAATTAAGCCCTTACTAAAAAGAGATTTTTCCCCTGCTTTTTTTTTTTTTTTCTTTAAAGCAAGGGGAAAATAATACTTGGAATTTAGAAAACATGAATTTTTAAAACCTAACAAGCTACACTAACAATCTACACAATTCCCTTCCCTTAAAATATTCATTTGGAAATACAAGATTTGTGATGAGGGCAGGCTGGGTAAACAGGTCGGAATACTGTTTGTGCAGGGGTCTCAGCAGTACTCCCCAAGACCAGTGCTGCCCTCAGCCATCCTTGGGTTAGCCCTGCCATGCTTCTTCACCTTGTCTCTACACGTTGGAAAATAACAGGCAATGAATTGCACAGTGTATTTAGGAGGCAGGGGCTGTAAACTACTATTTTATATCTGTGGGGACTGCTGGGCAGAGAGAGAGAAGGAGCTGCGTAAGCAGTCTGGAGGACTGGAGTGACCTGGAAATGGGAAGTCCCAAGCCTAAAGCACTTTTCATGGCCCTGCCAAACCCCCAAGTGCTTCTCTAGAAGCATTCCTGGGTGGAATGAATCTCCCTGAGACCAACTTGCATCTGACAAAACATTTAGATTTTGATAAAGAGGCATATTCCTTGGATTTGTTTTTCTAGGCACCTCCAGCCACACCTTCTGCATTGCTCGCCATAGGACCATGATGCCTGCTTTACCATTAGTACAGAGAGACACTTAGAAACTCTTGGGAAAAAAGGGCATTCACACATTTTAATGAAACCTCCAAGAAAAGGGAAGAAAAGCAACTCTTCAGTAGCTAGATAAATAGTTTTAGACTCAATTTCCTTTCCTGCCCCTTCACGCCTCACTCTTGCCCCAATATATGCAAACTGAACAAACACTTTTCTACTAGCCTGCTTTATGCTTTTGTCTTGTCTTTTTTTTTCTTTATTGCATTCTTTTTGCAATCTTTTTGACCTAGCCCAATTTTCTTCTCCCTCTGCCACCCTTCCCTTCTATTTTGGTTCCATGTGACTAGACTTCAGACTTCTCCCTCACTCTCACACACAATGCTATTAAAATTAAATCCTTTTGTGTAACTCTCTATTTCATTATAGGTCTTCAAGCCACTCCTGAAATCCCAAGCCAGTCTTTGTAAAGTCTTAGTTCACCCGAAGGCAAACTTCAGCACATGTTTTGCTTCAGATAAGACTCCTTCTTATCCCACCAGTACATAACTCAGCTCAAAAGATTGCCACATGAAGCTACAGACTATCCACAAAATGACCATAGAAAAGAAAGGTGCGCGCTCCTTTCCTGTAACACAAAATGCGTACAATATATATACTACCATGAGAAATTTCGGCCTGGCTACCTAACTAACAGGTAGGCAATGACACAAGTAGCTTGTGGTAAATGAGGCCTCTGAGAAATGTTTCAACAGGGGAGACCATTCCATTAAAGCACAGACAAAGCTTGGAGAGGCAGGAGTCAAACAGACCTGGGAAAGCCACTGGAAGCGAGGAGACGAGGATGCGATCAAACACAGCTCTCTTGGAAAAGGTACCTAATTCTCTGGTCCCCACGGCTACCAATGTATTTTTGGTCATCCTGAAGATGTCAAATACTCCCACGGACTCAAAAAGGACCTGTCTGATTGAGGAGAATCAGGCCTGAAGGAACCTGGTGAAGAAATCTGTGACAAACTGCCTCCCTGCACCAGAAATCCTGCTTTACATTTACCAAGGACAAAAAATGCTCACACCTTCCTGAAAACGTAATTGGCTCCCAAGTACCAACTAAACGATGCCTTCCACTTTTGAAGGAGAGGGAGGTGGCAGTTTAACAACTAGGTACTCTACCACATACTCTCCATACCTGGGCAAAGTTGTTACAACTCACTGTATGCAGTAGAGAGGACGAAGCTTAGCTCGTATTGAGTAGACCTTCTAACTAGTTAGCAGGAATGAAACCAAGAATTTCTTACTAGTCTTCCAAACCATCTCTAAGGCCCATTTATTTTCAGCACCAAGTGAACGATGTGATCTTTAAGTCCTCAGCAGGCTGGAAAGTGGTGACAGAAGTCTCAGTTGATACGTACATGACTAACAGATTCACGGATATTCCTTTGGGACAACAAAGATAACAGTGCCCAGGGCAAAACTGTCAAGAGAAAGAGGGAAGGCTTGAATGAGCTTCAAGAAAAAAACCTCTATCCTGAACTCACCAGTCACCAAGTATTCACAGAGTACCGTGCAAGAATTACTTATCTTCTTTTTTTCTGAAAAAAAAAAAAAAAAAAAAAAACTTTTCTTGGAACGACTGAAGCTGACATCATCACCATTGGTCTTACCAGTATTAATAATAAGCATAGGTAAACATACAGAACAGGAGAAAGTCATCAGGGGAGAAGACAAAAATGAGGCCCTTGACTCATATAGTAAAAGTGGAGTAAACAGGAGAGGAAAAGTAGGCAAAAACCATGGTGCTTGGACGCTCCCACCTTCCTATTTACAGTGCCCAGGTATCAGATGACGAAAGCATGAGCAGTAAGATATGTATCAAAGATGAGGATAATAGCTGTGATTAGTAATAGGATATAGGACATCCTCAGTATGTTGAAAAATTGAAAGCCAGCCGGAAAATACATTGAGCACATTGGTAGAGCTGTCAGTTGTTAAAAAAAGAGAAAGAAGCACATAAGGAAAAGTTCTGTTTTGGAGACAAAGAGCAAAATTACACAACACACTGAAGGAGATCTACTGGCATGGCTGCTGTCCCTTAACCCTACCAATGCATCTTCATCCTCATCAGCATCTCCTGGCCCTTGGTCCTGCTTCCTCCCTTGTGCCAGCCCGGGCACCTCCTTAACCATATGGGGACCCAACGCAACTCATTAACCCAGCAGAAATGTAACATGGAAAAGAATACAGGTCTGTATTTTCTGCTGGAGGAGTGAGTTGTATGAGCTTACTGTATGGTTGGACAAGCAGCATAGTGGGTACACAGCACCGGAGGGAAGGGGGAGGCAGTGAGCTTAACTTTGCCCTGAGCTGCAGCAGTGCTCCCCTTTGCCTGGAGTTAGAGATGATGCCAGGACAAGGAACAGGAGAAGAGTTTTGGAGGAAGTCAGCAGTGCAAAGCTCAGTGGAGGACTGCAAGGGGTAATGATACCGATTCAGGAATAATTAGCACAGAGGAGCAAGCTACAGCCCTCAGTGCAGAAAGGACCACTGACATACAGTCCCCTGGGGGACCAAGGAGCTGAATTTAGGGAGCTGCTAACAAAAAAGCCTGCAGTACATGGGAGTGGCACAAATGTCTGGGTGAAACGCTTGTCTGCAGCATGGCCTGCAGGCAGAGCAGGAGGGAAACCCATCAGGGAGCAAGCAGCTGAGAAGGCGGCTTCTTAGAAAAGGGATGAGCAAATGCATACCCCAGCACTGAGTGTGAAAGGCCAGTTCTGATTCAAGCTCTGTTTGATGAAGTGGGGAGGGAGGAAGATTTGAAAGACACATGTTTTGCAACAAAAAGTCATGACTACTGCCCTGAAAATAACAATTTTGAGGCGTGGGCTAGGTCCCACTTGATACTGAAGCAGTAGAAGAAAGACTGACCAAATTTAGAGGTGTCTTTCCTAACTGTGAGTTTGTCAGGGATGCCTTGACTTCCCTCGCCTCATGTGCTGCAATGCAGCAAAAACTGGGCACTTCGTAAAACAAAAATGTTGCAGAAGCACTAGGTGCAAATGCAGCATGTGCAAAAGCCTTTTATTCAAACTGTGCTACTTAACAAAGTGGTTTGTGAAACCGTTTTCAAGCCTTCAGCAATTTTCCCTGCTTGAAGAGGTCATTTTAGCATCTTCTTCATGGGTTGTTCATAGACGTTAAGCCTCAGAGTTCACCCCATGGTGTCACCTGAAAGGGCACTGCAGGCTGTGGATCACAAGTACGGCAGAACTGGAAAGTTCATCTCACATATTGTTTCAGCCCCAGTACTTAATTCTGGGAGGAGGTGATTTTGCATCAGAATGAGACATACTAGGTACAAACCACAGATTACTTTTCAGAGGAGTTAATCTCCCTATCCATTATCTAGAGTAATTCAAAAAGCACAAAAACTGGAACTGTTCTTGAAGAAAGAATTCATGTTCAGGTAATTACAAATAACAGACACATCTGGTTATCTTAATTGTTTGGGAATGTCTCAATTATCTAACAATGTTTTCATAAGGACTCAGAGACAGTAAAACTTTCTCACGGCAGATTGCATTCACTGATGAGAGGAAATTCAGTCGATCTAACACACTGAAGCGTGCTTAGACCTAGAGAGCACTTTCAGTCCCATTGCCAATGGGCTTTATTTGCCTCTAAAGAATGACAGACTATGAAGTGAGAAATGGGAAAGTCCCACATAGGCAGCAGCAGACCCTTTCTCTGCTAGCTGAAGTTTTTCCAGCAGTCCTGTGAAAATGAAGCTTTTTGTGTACTGACGGTTCAGCCAGAAAAATGACAGCAGTGATTTTTTAGACATCTGCCCCAAAGAGAGGTGAGTCAAGTAAAGGCCCTTCTCCTGCCGGAGGGCAGTGCAGGCGTTTGGCGGCTACTGAGTGGCACCCCTTCCCTCACAAAAAATGTGAAGTGTCTCTTGCCTGAAGGGGGTTCATTGCAGAGGAGCCCAGAAGTTTCTGCAAAGCTGAATTCACCTGCACAGGGCGGTGGCTGCTCATTGGAGACCCAGAGCCAAATCCCAGAGAGGGGGACCATTCAAGCACCTAAGGCAGACCCTTGCCCCAATGATGCATGTAGCCTCCTCATGTAGACTACAAAAATTGGCAATTAGCCACCGGGAATTACCTCCTCCAGCTCTTAAGCCTCCAAACTACGCGTGTGCAGAGGGGTGGCAGGGAAGAGAGAGAGGGGAGTTTTGCACTTATGCCAGGGTGCCTGCACCCCCCCAAGATGGAGCGTGGGAGGTTTTCTTACACATGTCTGTCCCGTAATTCATCCAGCTCTTCCACCAGGGCCACAGCCACCTGGCTGTGATCTTTTCTGATAAAGGCTGAAGAACCTCTCAGCTCCCAGCTTGCTTCTGCTTGTAGCCTAACTAGCACCTTTGTATGGAAGACATGATTGGGGTGAAATCCTGTAACTGTAGCGAATGTACCCCTGTGGCTAATCAAACCAGCAAGTAGGGGTGTTGCCAGGGCTCTACACAAATCCCAATCAATATTATTTATCTGGTTGAACCTGCAAGCTGGCCGCGTCCCCTCCACCTAATGCCCACTCCCATCCCCTCCACCCTGTGGGTATCAGCAGGAGGGAACCTGATGTATGCTGGTAATTATCTGCTGCTGAAAAGAAGTGCTATTTCTCTTATTTTTGTAATGCAGATCAATGCACATGTCACTACTGAAAAGCTCTGTCATTTAGGATGGAGCATTAACTGCTAGGAATGGATTTTGAAGCTCCCCACTTGTGGGTGGAATATTTTCTGGAGGAGTTGAGCCTTTCGAATGCTGAATTTCATTTATCCCACTGCCTCTTTAAGAGTAGTCAGTGGAGGAGAGGGTGTTTGAGAAAGTGACAGTTTGTCATCTCCTTCTCCAGCGAGCTGGAGCTGGGGACCAAGTGGTAGCAGGGAAAGAAGCAAACTGGCAAGGGCAGGTTAGCGGGGGACACAGCAGGCTTTGCTGGAGGAAAGCAACAGCCCTGCAGTGGGTTGCAAGAAAGCAAACTCCAGAAGACAGAAGGCAATTCATAGGGGAGAGAAGGAAGGGTGTGCCTGTCAGCAGAAACATGGTAAGGCACCAAGGGAAAGAAAAGAAGGAAGGCTTGAAAAAGGGCAAAAGCTGGATGCTTCACTAAGAGGGGTGCAAATCTGGAAATCAAAACACACACACACCCCCCACACCCTCCCCACGCCATCCTGCCAAAACTGCTACCTAGGAGCTGTGCTAGCACGGATTATCCAAAAAGGAGCCGTCTGATTTGCAGTGAGAGGGAAGAGTTTTCCAAGTTTCTTTCTATTCTGCACAGGAATGAAACAGAAACTTCTCCAAATACTTGCTAAGAAAGAGAGCACAAACTCTCCTAGTGGCCATCAAGCCCAGGTAAAGAGGAACATACAATGGTCACAACTGGGGTTCACTATGCGTACCAAGAAAAACCTCAAAATCTGTAAAAAGGTAAACTCTCAGTTTACAGTCATGTAAATTATGAACTCCGCTCTTCCAACTGGGAATTTTTATTAGTTCTCCCTTACACCTCCAGGATAATCTGGTCACCATCGAACTAGAAAGCCATATAGTCCCCCTAAAGTAAAGATTTTGGCAAAGCAATTACACTACTGCTGCTACAGTACTGCTATTCTGCACCCAAAACAATTAATTGTTGCTTTGACGAATGTGCATCTACCCACACACGCTGCACAACTCACTCAGACATGCAGATGTACACAGCCCACATTTAGGATGTTGACAAAAGTGGCTAAACCCGAGACACGCTAAGCATTAATAAAATGTGATCCATACCTTTACGTACTTGCTATTTGCCATGGTTAAAACAGGCATTTACCTTACTTTACAGCTACGATTTTTAGAGCATATGTTCACTATGTACGGCTCCTCTTTGAAAGTTCTGTTACTCTTTGGAATTGCTCAAAAATTTTAATATTCTTTTGAATACTTGATATTTACAGTTTGATATTTAAAGTGTGCAATTTGTTATCTAAATTGCATAGCACACATTCAGTTTCTCGACTGAATGACCTAACTTTTATGAACCTTTCCAGCTTCTGCAGGAAAAGGTTTTGTTTAGATACGAAACACCTTTCCACGATTAGACAAATATCAGCTACCTCTGAAAACCATTGCAAGAAGGGTTATGAACAAAGAGAAATAGAAATTATATTTAGAACTCCACAGACATGCAAATAGTTATTCCTTCATTCACCTACACCCCATACGTAGTGCCCAGATTGTTTTGCTTTTGTACTGATGTTGATTTTTTTTCATACTTAGTCAGAAGAGAAGACACATGGCTAGTTTGAAAGCTGATCAGATCCCTCGTTCATTTGAAAAGCTTATTTCTAAATAGTACTTGCAAATATGTGATGAGCATAAATTTGGAAACTGCTGAAAAACCAGTTCTATGTGTCATAACACAGGGTGTTGGGTTTTTGATGTGGTACTGAAGTATGACGAAAAGCCAAAGTCCTACCAAAAATCCACTCAGTGATGACCGACCAAAGGAGGATTGGAGAAGTGGCATTATTTCTGGACACGTTCTATGTCCCTTTTCACTCGAGCAGACAAGTACATATGACCTCTTTTCAATGATTCAGGGTTTCAAAACTGTCTCCTTAAGCCTCTCGATCACCACTTGTCCCTCCCCATTGACAAGCTGAGCACTTACAAGTTTTGAAGCCTCCTTGGCTTACTTTTAAATTTTCCTTTCCACATACTATGCCAGCAGTTACCCAGAGGGAGAAAAAAGCCCACCATATCCATCCTTCAAAAAGTCTAACTTTCACTCTGCTAGTTCTAATCCATTATCTAGGCCCACTAATGTGTACTACATCATCAGAGGAGCAATGCTCTGATGATGTAGTACAGCCCATGTACATGTACATCATCAGAGTTATATCCTTCTGATCTGCCTGTGGGTTTAATAAGCATTCCAGATGGCTTGCTATGCCTGAAGCAAGAATGGATAATCACACAGCTCTACCCTCAAAACAATAATAAAATAAGGACACAGTAGCATAGGGGCTCATGCCTGCCAAAAACATTCAATAGACTGTATAATACAATAGTCCAATGTGATCGGTGAGGCACATTTATACCCTCGCTATTTACAGGTGAAAGGGACCCGGTTTTAAATAAAACAGAGGTTACAAATATGTAGTGTTATTGTTATTATATATTGTGGTGCAGCTGTAGTGGCTGAGCCAGGCGGAGCGCTGGGCTGCGGCTGGCCCACCAGCGGGCCCACAGCTGTATCCTCATAGCTCACGTATGCAAAGACATGGCTTCGGATTGGCAGGAGGAGGACGGCCTGATCTGAATAATGGTGCAGCGGCATTTCTCCAGAGCCATACAGTACATGCATATCTAATCTGTTATCTATTGGATTTGCAGGGTATCCATCAGCCCAGCTTCCAGCCATCAAGTACGGTAGCAATAAGTGTCACGAAGCCTTTCCTACCCAAGTAAAATTATTCCTCGGTGGCGTTGCTCACAGCGAATAACCTGAGCGGTGCACGCCCGGCTGCTGATGCGGCCAGAGCTGCGACAGCCAGTGCTGTGACGGCAGAGTTGCTCCAAAAATGGTGTTTTCCAATCAGAGATTATTACCCTTTTCCTTCCACGTTGCTGTGCCGCAACCAGGCAAGGCATGGAGGGCTATCCTTGAGGTCCTAGTGATTTGCAGAATAAGTATCTTTGTGCTATTTAAATACCTATAACTTGAAAGGGGGGGGGGGGGGGGGGGGGGGGGGNAGAGTGTGCATGGAGAAAAAAGAAAGAAGTTAAGAGATGGAGGCTCCGTCCTCTTATTCCTTTGAATGAGTGAGAACTGGAGGGAGAAGGAAGAAGCAAAGCAGCACCTTTTAGTCCCCAGGAGTGCTCTCTCCAGCAGTCGGATACGTGAGACGAGATATGGGCACAGTGGCATGCATCCCCTCCCCAAGAGGGGAGCAAACCCTCAGAGCTGCTGGGAGATGAGTTCAGGGGTACCCTGAAATCAAGAGAAATTTTGACATGAACTTTAGCTGGGATAGGATTTCCATCTACGGTGGCAGAGAAAGACCAGATACCCAGATAAACACAAGTATATCTGTCTCCGTAGGAGGAAAAGGTAAATCATCCCAACTCTCAGCAGATTTAACTCAGAGAAGAGTAGCTCATTGACGTCAACCATTTAGTGCGCTGATGGATATTTTTTTCCCTGGCCAAACCAGTGGGTTCTACTTTAGTTTTAACACTAAACGCTATTAAATGAAATGAATACAGCATGTTTCCATTGTACGTGTTGCTGAAGCTGCTGTGACAGCTAAGAAGCTGCTAAGCATGATGTGTCAAGAAAATGTACCAGAAGAAAAGTACATGAAGCTACTGTCAAAAATACAAGCAGGATTGCAAACGGCGTATCGGCTTCACATGCTGTTGAAATTATTTTTTAATTGCATCTGTATACCCAGGCAGATCTTTAAGGGTTAACTGCACACAATGTAATGAATTCAATAATGATGAGTTAAAAAAGGTCTAATTAGCAAGTAACCACTTTATTATGAAAGGAAATGGTAACGAATTTAATAGCTCAAAATCATTAACAATATTTAGTTTGCTGGTACTTGTTCTCTATTATCCTCATTAATATGAACATTTAATATGTTTTAAAATGGATTTGTAATACTTTCTGTACCATGAGGTTACACTGACAAAAAGAGTGTAATTATTCTGTTAATTGTAATCTCTGTCTGTTTGTGCTCCAAACAGTAGCATATTTAGGTGTTAATAATTAAAAAAAAAAAGTAATTAAGAGAGGGAAGTTTAAAAATGTAATTAAACAAAAGATCTTAAATTACAGGCTGAACCACTCTGAGGAAAAAGTTTTGGAAGTGAGATCCCTGAAAAACAAGTTTCTTCTACCGAGGTCTTGGGGTTTTTTTGTTGTTTTGTTTTTGTTTTTGTTTGGTTTTTTTTTTAATGAGAAAAGCAAAAAGAAGAAAGGAAAAGGAAATAGAAGCATTATTATTCTTTATCGACAACAAATATTGAAGCAGTCATTTCCTGAGTTGGAAACAAGGCTCAGGACCATATCTTCTGGAACATCTGCTTGTGAGCAGAGTGTCTGGCAAGTGAAGGTGCTCTCTGACACTGCTCCATGAGTCACAATCCCTGTGTGAGATCCTGTGGGAGCCCAGTGAACTGGTTGCCCATAAGACACCCAAGAAACATAATTTCTTCTCACAGAGTATCATGTCAATCCCCACTGATCATCTAACCTTCTCCAGATCTCCCGTCCCTCTTCTTCACATTGTAAACACCTTCCTCCATTGCCCCAAACCTGCTCTTGCTGCTGGCAACATCTCCAGTGCCATGGAGGCACCAAATCTCTGCTGGCTCTCTCACCCAGGAAGCTCCAGTCCCCTTTCCCTCCAAGATCTTTAACAACAGAAATAAAAATGAAAAGCCAGACCCCAATCTGCTCTGCTACACCCTACTTATGCCTGTCACACCCACAGTGGCCACAGCGCTGTGGAGCATGGTGGTCCCACAGGCACAGATCAATGCAAGGTCTTCTATAGCAAGCAATGGAGGCAAGCGCTCGGTGCCAACATTACAGACCTGCCATTACAGACGAGGCTGTGCCCAAAGTGCCAGCGATGACCAGCGGGGAGCGGGGCAGGCTGGACAGCCCCTGGGTGCAGAGCGGGCTCAGCCGGTGCTGGGCTCAGGTACAAATGAAAAGGTTCACAAAGTAACAAGCTTGAGTACGAAGAGCAGGAAAGAGCAGCCAGACATTCATGGCTCCAAGGAAATACCTGGTAGTACCAAGGGTTCCTGTGCCTGTGCTGACTTTCCTTCTCCCTCTGGTACACACTGCCAGAGATGGTGACACAAGAAGGTATGTATGGCACAGCAAGGCACTGCACGGCATGAAAAGGCAAGGCAGCATTTGCCTTATGTAGTGCAGCCCTTTCACTCAGCCATAAAGAAGAAAATCCCGCGCCTGTTTTCATTTGCTAGACCTGTCTCTGGTGAGCTGTATTCCTGTTTATAAAGCCTGCGTTAGCCAAAGCAAATCCTGACAAATTTTCTTTTGTGCTATATTGGATGTCGGTTTCTCCTTAATCCATGTGGAATTATGGCGCTGCCATTACCCTTTTCTTTATCCACCTCTTCCCTACCGCATCAGTTTTTAGTGGCTGATTATTACCAATCAGGACTCTCTTCAAAATCCTTCCCATAAAAACGAAATCAGTGCTCAACCTTCCTTAATACCAGAAACGTTCAGAGCTGTTTGCTCTGTTTACAGCACCATCTCCTCATTGAAAACAGCTGTTCCCATGACTTATCCATGTGTTGATGGGCAGAGCACCAGGAAGGATGCGAGGGCAGCATCCTGGCACAGGTGCCCCATAGGCGGGTGATCCACCACCTCCCCAGGGCGCAGTGGGGCTTCCCACACAGCTCGCCACAGCACTAGCACCTTCCCATCCCTGGCAATTGACTTAATAGGCTAATTTAAGAAACAGTGCTGAGGATAATGCCGGTGATCATGGGAGATTTCAGCATTATTCTGCTGAAATATTCCGGGTCATTCAATTTCTTTGTTTAATTTTGCACAGCTTGTGGCAGTTGGTGGAGATGGGAGCAAAGTCCGTAGACTCTCAGGCACACAGTTACTCATGTTCATGGTGGATCCGCCAACTATGGAAACATTTAGTTGTGCGTGTGCCTGTGCCACTATTCATGCTCCAGGACAGGTGTCCTGACCAAGAACCCCCATCCAGTCCATATGGGCAGCCAGCCCATAATAGACTGTTCTCTGTTTAATTTTTTTCTAAGAAAAGGAACTAAAAAAAAATGGTTGAAATTAAAGTGAAGTACCTCATTTGCCCACAAATGACATATTTCAACTTTCCATTTTATAGAAAAAAAAGTTGTGAAGGATTCTTTTTTTTAAACTTATTACAATTTCCAATTTTTTTTTTTTTGAATTGCCAGCGAAGAGAAAAATATGTGATTTGCAGAGCTCTAAAAATAACGAGTTAAAATAGTTTCTGCCTCTCAAAGGAGGCCTCTTAGTCCTATAATTTCTGCAGATTTTGCCTTTCAGGATGGGTATTTTAAAGAATGATATAATGTCATTTCTATAAGTATCATTCTCATAATCTGCTGCCACTGTTGGAAATATAAGTTTAGAGCAGAAGAAATACCAGCTCACCCAGCTATATTAAAAAAATAAAATAAAATATTTTAAGAGGAGGAACAGGATGTATATTCCAAAGGTAAGTAAACAGTGCTGAACATTTTTGAGACTATTTCTTTTGATTTCTATCTTTGGCTGCATTTGCCACCCTTTTGTGTTTGTTTACTGCAAACAGTACAGCAATGACTATTATGGGGATGTTTACTCCTAGAAAGAAAATTTTAGAAAGAACACTTACATTTGGGCTGGAAGAATGCGTACAGTGTTTCATTCCAGAAATAAACGATACCAAGTGTCCAGTTGGAACAAAGCAGTATTGCTCAATTTGCAGATATTTACCTTCAGCCAGCTAAGACAAAAACAAAAAACCAACAAAGCTATTAAAAATTCAAGTTACTCAAGTAAAAAATAAGAATAATCTATCTATCTTCTGTTTAATCCATCTGATCTATCACATTTTTCGTTTTTAACTTAATCTAATCGCCTTTGCTCAGAGGGGACCTCTCTGGCCCCCATGGACAGGACTCAGCCCAGGTGCTGGGATGAAGCAGGAGGGGTGTAAGGGGAAGACGGGGAGTGGGGCCTTGCTGCCGGAGGAGACCTCGCCACAGTGCTCAGGAGGGAAACCGCCACTTCCTGCTGCGTGGCCAGCAGAACGGATGTGCTCCTTCGAGATTAGCCGGTGTTTATCAAACAGTGTCTGGGGCCCAAGACAGCGGCTGAGAGAGCGGCAAACATTTGTGGGCTGCAAGGAAAGAGGAAGGAGGCAAATGCCAGATGGAGGGGAAAAGGAGGCTAAAAACATGCTATTATGCTGGGAAATAGAAGAAAAAGGATAGGAAGAAAATGGGGTGGAAAAGCACATTATGTTTCAGGTACCATTTGCAATGTTTCAAACAGACTTGGCCACGTGCACCCTGGTTGTACATTCCCATGACCTAAGGCTGAATCTACACAAGTGAGCAGTGGGATTATTTTCGTTCGCAAGCTACCACCGGGCTTACTTTTAACACAGAGTCTTTCAGGCTTCAAGAGCAGGGCAGCATGTAACAGATCAGTCATCCAGAGTCATTTGAGAGCACAAGCACATTGCACACTAACTACGTTCTCCCTGCTTTTGTAATTCAACCTTGTAATAAATAGAAAGCTTGCCCCAAATCTGTGAGAATTTCAGGAAAGAGCCCAAAGATTTTGCTTTGAACAGCTGTGCTGCCCTTCCTGACTTCCTTCTCATGCTCATCACGAGAAGAACTGATCGTGTGAGAAAGATTCAGGAGTTATTGAAGGAAACTGAGCTGGCCCTTGGACCTTAACTTCACTTGGAAAATGGAAGTTCTGTTCTTGGTAATAGCGAAAACAGATGCAACTAGAGCGAGAATGTCTCCCCATTTCCATAGAGGAGAAATGGCAGCGAAAGCCAAAAAAAGAAAGGTTTCTCTTGGTGCCGGTAAGCCTCTCTCCTCTTCTGCAAAACAAACAAGAAAGGACATAATATTTCTTCTCTGTGTTCAGGTTTTATTGACTAAGATATAGGTATATATTACGCTCAACATTTGCCTTGCAAGTGCACAGTGAAATGTGTGGCTTGTACGAGGAGAACAGTTTCTCCCTGACAGGCAGTGCTCGTTTCCAGAGATGGCTGATAGCCTGTTTCCTTCATGAGAGCTGTTACTCTTTAATCCTTGCAATTGCTTTCCTTATCCTACATAAAAGACGAATCGCATAGAGAGAGAAATCTTTCCCCATGGAGACATAAGACTATCTCCTCACGAAATTGTAAGAAAACTCTTATTGCAGAATGGGTAACCCTAACAAAATCTGTCTGCTTTGGGAACAACAGTGAAGAATTTGTCATTTACAGTAGTTTTCCTAATGGAGGGCTCATTCTTTTAGGTCTGTTCCTTCGACAAGAGCTAATGGGAGAACAAACATCTCCTCCCATCTTGGGATGCCTCTCAAGCATGCAGATCCTGACAGCTTTCCAGAAGAAGAGGTGCCCCAGATGGCCGCTCTTCAGGGATACATGAGCATGTTCATCCTTTGAAGAGGGACTCGCACAACGAGACAGTTTGTTTTAGTATAGCAAAGTTTCTCTATATGTATTTCTAAGCAAACAGTTACTGCTGCAGATAAAGACAGGAGAACCTTCATCTCCACATCATCAATAGACTTATCTTCAGCACCTATGTAAGGTCTAAGTAGTATGCTCATTTTATGGCTCACAAACTTGGGCTAGTCATTGCTCTCTGAATGTGTATGGAAAAAACTAGGATTTTCTGGCTCCTACTCTAGCTCCTACTCTAGCCTTCATGAAAGCAAATTTCCCACTATAAATTCAAGTGATCCATCACCTGAATTCTTACCTAAGCCCTTTTACTTCCTTCTTATCCTTTAAGTCATAACTACCTAAGCTAGAAGTAAATGACAAAGATTATTGGTAGTTTCTGAAAGAACACTAAAAGATTCTCCCCCCACGCCAAATAATTTCTTTTAGACAAACCCCACTCAATCTAGATTTGCTTAAGACTCAGACGTACATTTAATTCAGAATACAACAGCATGAAGTGAAGGAACAATACAATTGTGCATTTGGCAGTGCACCACTGTAATAATTTCCAGGGTAAATGGACTGGCAATTTTAGCCACATGGAAAATATCAAGGCCAAGATGGCTAAATTCAGCCTGGCCTGCGTCTGACTGAAGAAATTCGTCATACGTAAATAGACACAAAGATGCATGTTATTCCTGACTCCACCCGTGACATATGCTACCCTCCAACTTTTGGGTTATCAAGGCTAATTGTGAGCCACCAAAAATATTGCAACATCGGGAGGTATTTATTTGCACAGTGTTATCTTATGAGCTGCGATTTATTTTATTAAGAAAGAACCAACGAAAAACCTTAGGAAGGAAAACAAAGTCATAGAGTTGTCTAAAGAAATCAAGCCAATTCCACTACTCGTGCCTAATCTTTCTTTGCATGGCAATCATTACTAACTTTGTCCCTTTCTGGGCACCCAACAGTGTCTTTTCAGCCTTGTTGTCATCGTGTGTATAAGCCAGGAGAAAGCGGGAACACCCAAAGAACATTATCCTCTTGCAAAGCCTGTACCATCAGTGTAATAGCTCTACTCATGGCAAAGCAGACCTTACTTTCCAGATGCATCCTTGGGCAACTGCACTACCAAAGGAACCTCTCACATTCCTGCTTTTTTGTTGGGCTGATCCAAGAACTGTTGCCTCAAGCAGTATACCGTTTCAGTCCTTGCACATGAGGTAATGGGAGCAAGGGCTGTGCCTCCCTGAGATAACACAAGGATGGTGGGTCCCCAGACTCACTGGTAACTAGGTTTAAGTTTGTCTCATGTATTAAAAACACCTTTTAAAACCTCCTCTTTACAAGAGAATACCATTAAAACACTGATGCGTATCAAGAGGAGTGCTAGTCCAGAGGGAAATTCAGTGCTTCCAGGCTCTCTGGGAGAAGGCAGCTGCCTTTGCATCCCTGTCTCGCTGCATGTAAAATGTACCCCAAAGGAAGTACAATGTGCATGCCCTTCTGCTGCTAGCTAGTGAAAACACATGGAAATGCCATGGTCCCACCACTCACCACCAAAGCATGTCCTATCGAATTTAATAGGCCATTACCATCTTCCTACTGGCTCCTTCAGTTCCCAGGGGAACCTACCAGTGACTCACAGAGCATTTCCAGGAAGTCTATAGAAAGTCTCTCTCACTTTGTAATTCCAGAGGCTTTTAAAGCAATTTCTCCAAAGCCCTAATACATTCCTTTACCATCTACTGCTTTGATCATGAGCCCATTGTGTAGGTCTTCTCCACAAAGCCTAGCAGGCAGGGGTTGTGCTCCTAGCACCCCCACCAGCAATACTGATTGCATCCTCAATCAAAGTTTTAAACTCTTTGCATACACCTGTTATTTGCAGCGTCTGACATGTGAATGGACCTGGCTGGTGGCAATAGCCAGCATTTTTCTTTGACAAGGTCCATATTAACAGAACTAAATACTGGTTTTAAATATCTTAAAATATGTCTTTTTATAGTAAATATGGGGCACCGGTCCAAGCCTTCCATAGTCAATGAAATGAGGCACTTCTGAAAGATGAATTTGGCGCCATGACCTTGAATTGCTCTCTATACACAGAGGAAAAATTGTGAATCTGTCACATAACGTCTTTTAACAACTTTTATGTCTCCTATTAGTTTTGTATGGTATTGCCATATACATCTATATAAAAGTAACACAATAATATATATATATATATATATATGGAATCCACAAAGGTATCCCAAACACTCTTGAGTCATTTCCACATTCCTACATGCAGAGCACGAATTTCAGTGCTCTCTTGTTGCAGTCCGCAACAGCCTATACCATAATCTGGTTTTTGTTGATAGTCTTCTAAAATCTCAATCTGCATTTATAAAAGCAACTACAGACTGTCGCTTAAGCTTTGTAGTGGAAGGAAAACCTAGACGGGTCACAAGCAATACTTTACCTGACATTTGGGTGGTCTCAGGCCAAGGGTATATAGAAAAGACTACAGAAAAACACTCTGTTTAATCACATAAGCAGTGTTTTTCTTGAATCGCAGGTAAGAAACAGTGGAAATTTTGTCTCTGATTACCAGCAGTCCAGGCCAAACACGTACGAAAAAAGACTGAGGAAAGTATTTTGGTGGGGAGACTGCAACACCAGGAGAGACGTTTGCCCATTCACAATTTTGACTTTTTAGGACACCCCTGACAATGTTTGACTGTTTGCTTTTCCACTAGGAAGCATGGTAAAGTGGAGACCTCACGTGATTTGAACACCTCCTGTGTTTCAGTTTTCTCTACTCTGCCCTCTGCATCTCTTGGGATTTTGATCCACCAAAATCTTCAGGAAGAGTTATTTTTCCTACCTACAGAAGCTTTACCCATTGATGAAGGACTCATCTAGTGAGTTGATGTCTTCATGTTTTCATAACCTACTATAACCTGAATCGTCCTGGTCCTCAGCAGGGATTTTCTTAGCTTGATAAAGCTAGTACTTAGATGAATATGCTACCTGTGATAATAAACTAGTTCCTATTTAAGGTTTCCGATTAAGCTTTGGATAAGCATCAGGGTAGGTTTTATAACTGTTACTTTCAAATGCAGAGCAAGAATAACATTCAAAGAGGTGGAAGCATAAAAAGACACTATTGTGTTCTTCATCTACACTATTCATCTACACCGCCCCTGCAAGGGGCAATGCGTACAGACACCTCTACTTGGATGACTAGAAACAGTCTTTACCAGGGTATGTTTTAAAAATCTTCCAGGACAATATCTGCTCTAGTGAAGATTAGCAAGACTTTTTTATTTCCACGTAAGGTGTGCTGTTTATACAGTTTCGGCGTATTGGGTCCCCTCTGTCCACACACTCACAATCCTGGCGACCCTGGCCAAGAAACACTCTGTTTCCCAGAAATGGAGGTTTACAGCTAGCAGGAGAGAGCCATGTAAAAAAGAAACCGTGCAAGAGCACATCTCCTAAATGCCCTGCTACTTTCAACCACCAAAAAATTCTGTTAAAAACCACAGGGATAGCGCAAATGTACGTATCTTAATTCTCTCATTCGCCTCTCATTTTAAACCCAGCCAGAATTAGCACACTGCCCATATCCAAAGGTGCAGACCTTGTTGCTCTAAACCTCCTAAAATTGTATTGCTCTGGGAAAGGACAGGAACCATAAAAACCCTTAGCTGGGAGGCAGCTTTTATACTCATGTTCAGGCCTCTAGTAACTTGTCCCACCAAACGTAATGAGACCTCCTGCTTAGACAGGGCTCTTATTTCCATAGCTTGTGCCTGCAGCACTCTTATATTTTATAAGCCATATTAACTCACCTCTTGCACCAGGAGGTTGGGGCAGTGGCACACTGTCTAATAATGGAACATATTTGTTAATACTAATAGACATTTGTAAAACTACCACATGCCTTTAGCCTTCAAGTCAAAGCACAGGATGCTTGCTAAGGTTGTGAAATGTATGATGTAAAACTTGGGATGTTTTGGTTACAACATATCTCATTTATTTTTACTGTCATCACCCTCCCTGGTATATAATACCTGCTGCATGCAGAGTGAAATATTGCAGATGTTTTCAAAATAATTCTGGGCTGGTGGAGAAACCAAAAGGTCTCTTGTGCGTAAGGTCTGGTTATTTTCAATTCAAAACAACTAGGCAACAAAGTTTCTGTGTGCTGGTATTTTAAAAGGCCTGGATTCCTCTGCGCTGACTCATACTTGCACTGCCCACCCAAAAACTTACCTCTGAGAACTTTGAGAAAGACTCCAGCCATTTTAATGTCCTCAGGATTCAAGAATGAAGAGTAAAAAGATAAAACTAGTTTTAACTATTCATTAGTTTTTGGTACTTCAGATAATTTGTGCAATGGCTTCAGGGGTTTAATTGAATCACTTTTCCCACCTTGTCTTAATTTTAATTATGCAGCAATCATTTTTACCAACCTGTGCAAAGGAGCCATATGAAAACGTGACATGTGACAATATACATTTACCTAAGCCCTAGGACTACTCTGACCTACAGGCAATTAGCTACTGCCTCCAGCACTCAAACGACCAATTAAAGAGTTAACAAAATGCCCTCCAAATCACCTACATGTTCAGGTTTTTGGACTGCCATGAACATTATACTTCAACGGATATAATTTTTGACTGACTGATTTACTAAGTCTGCATCGGCTAAAATTCTAGAGCCATGCCTGTAAAACCGGAGAATCAGATTTTATGAGGTGCTTTCATTGTCATTAAAGACAATCCCACCTTAGCCCTTTCCCTAACAAGACAATCTTGCAGCAGTCATTACAAGATGTGATCCCAGCTTGTCATCAGGGAAAAAATGGCTTGCTAGGTCAATGAGGACTGCACTAAGTTCATCTCAAGGATGTAAGGCATCCATCTGAATGGCTAGCAGCCAAGAACAAAAAAATAAAAAGCCACAAAGGATTGTTTTTTTCAAGACACGGCTCCCAAAGTTTTACAGGTAGCCAATTTCAGAAATCCAGGGAGATTAAATTGGTAGTCACAAATGGACGCCATTACATCTGTTCATGATTTACAGTGTACTAGTGAGCATTTCACTGCAGACAACAGGTCATTAACAGCCAGAAGTGCACAACAGAAACGACCCCAAGACAGACAATTTCAAAGAAAAACCTATTCAAATGTGCTCTTGCATGGGAATAAGAGAGATCCAGGACATTGCTAATTATACCAACTGAGGGAGAAGCCGAGGGTGGTAGTCTGTCCAGGAAATCCCAAGTTCCAGTCCAGCCTCAAACAACAACTCAAGTTGTGGTTTCGTAGTCTCCTTTCCTCCCTTCCTCAAGCTGACGACAGGGGATAACAATATCCCCTGCCATATCTTGTACATGGTACCATGAGGACTGACATTCTTAAAGTGCTTTGAAAATGAATGAATTGTCTGGGTGACCCACCAGAGTCTTACATATTGGGTACTCTATCATAATTTAGAAAAGTTCTGCCTTCCATGAGCAATGTGGTTTCATGATTGTATCTCACATGTAGAGGTTGATTTGCAAATCCACCATCGCTTTTGTGCAAGAAAAGTGTGACAATGAAAAGTGCTGAGCTGTAAGATTGGTACAGACCTGAGACTTGTATGCAGATTCTCAGCTAAGCTGGTGCTGTTTCTCTGAAGCTGATTGACATCATCTGTCTACGGTCTTAATGCTTGGAAGAAACTCTTCTGGGTCTGAACAGAAAGAGAATAGTATTACTGGGTTTCCTTCCATGGCCACAAAGACCCAAATTCTGGCCAGATTTACACAGGTGAAGTCCTGCTGGCTTTGCAGGGCCCAGCAGATGCTGCTCCTCTGAATCTGAAAGCACACCAAAATGCCATCAGAAACTGAAGATAGAGCTAAACAATCCAGAATGGAATTTCTTTTCCACCCTCTGCACTTTCATTACTAAGACAAGGCCCATAGGGCATGTTGGCCAAACAGCTTCACTACACAAACATGCGGTAAGGTGAAGTGAATGGCATCACAGAGATAAATGAATCAGACAGTCCAGTGACTTAAGGCTACTTGTCTTCTTGCCTACCATGTGGGAAACCAATGTCTGGCCGTAGCAACCTTAGCTCTCCTGTTTTCCAAGTCAGTGGCTGCAGGGAGCATCATAGAGGTGACACTCTTGGCCTTCAAGGGGCTGAGGAAATCAATATTGGCAACGTGAAGGACACTTAATGACAGAGTCAAAAAAATGGTGTTTTATCAGTGGAGGAGACAAGAGGGAAAATAGGTAGTTATAAATGGCCAGGTAGGAAAAAGGAGAAAAAACCCCCAACAACCCACAACCCCCCAATGCTTTATTTTGTTGGCTGTATTTGCTGTAGAGCCCAGTGAAAGAGAGTGAAAAAAGCAACTGTTTGACACCCAGAGCTTCTTTGCTCTGAAAAATATGGAGACAAACTTAACAATGAAGAGTCGGGATTCCATAGGGTTGTTTATGTACAGCATACATGCAAATGCATGTGATTATGTAGAAGTGTGTCTGTGTGTAATGTAGCATTAACACCAATTCTTACAGCCTTATGAAATGATATATTAAAAAGAAAGAGAGGAAGAAAGGAAAAGCAAGCTAGATTTTTTTTCCTCTTTTACAAATATGATGCAGTTTACAGAAGTATGGTCCTTTTTTAGGAAGACTTCTAAATGCATCATTCAAATATTGTTTGAGCTGAATACATGATATACATATCATGAATACATATAATCACAGCACAGTCTTTTGTGGAAGTTCTGAAAATAGCATTGGAAAAAGCTGACCATGAGTTTCCATCTAAGGATTTGCATTTGGTTAACATGTGTGAACCGACTCCATTCATCTCATCCTCAATGAGAACTATCCTGCCGCTCCAAATGGCCAAGCTGAAAACTTTGGCCTGAATGACAGGAGTCATTTATGTAGGTCTGACGTCAAGGACAGCATCTACAGCCAACAGAAGAAATTGTGGGAATGAATTGGGGAACCCCATTCAGCTGAAAAATCCCTATAGGTGACGTACCATAACAGCTACTGTATTGCAAACTGCAGTCAAAAGATGAGGAGCCTTGTGGCAAGTTAAGTTTGAAGTTATCTACTGATTTTCCTAACCTTTTTCCACCAGTTCCCCTTTGGCAGGGAAGGTTAGGATTGCTGGGAATGCTCAAACTTCCTTCTCTCCAGCTCCAGTCTTGCAGGACATAGCCCAGTTTCTCTCACCTCTCCCATTGCAGAGTGCTGGGGAAAAAAAAGAAAAAAAAGGAGGGAAAGGGATAAATCACAGAAAAAAGGGCAGTTAGGTGGGTGAGCCTCAAAATCTCCACAACCACTCTCCGCTCAGCTGGGTGTGCAGGGCTGCTGGGAAGCATCACATTGCAGCAGGGGGTCTGCACCGAGGGTGTCCGGAGGTCAGCGGGGAAATCACTGCCCTCTGCAAAACCTGTGGGAACGGGTGAAACTGGAGGATGCAGGCAGGGTGGCAGGGAGGGCTGAGCGCTCTAAGTAGCATGTTTCCTGGGAAACCTTCGACAGCAAATATCACATTAGTCCCGCCTTGTGGCCCAGCTCATGTGATGTCAAGAACAATTTCTCACAACTCAGCTCGGAAGGTTAGGCAAGACTTGGTGAAATGTTCAGTGATTCTGGCCTGACTTTCCAGCTGGGAATGAAAACAAGAAACTGAGGGTGTTTGCATTGTTGCAGAGTTTTGTGACAAATTCCTAACCAAACCTTTTTTTTTTTTAAATATTATGGTGGATTTCCCTCATAGCCTCACAGGTTTGCAGAGACTACTGCAATTGCTATGTTCACTCTTAAGGCACTCCGTTTAACAAAAGAGATATTCCAGAAGTGAAAATATAGAGGAAAAATAGAAAACCAAGCAATCTCTTGAAAAGTCTTAGAACAGTTGGATCACCGTTTACCTTGTGCACTGATCAAAAAAACTCCATCATAGACTTCTGGCATTACAAAACTTCATTTACAACTATCCTTTCTAATTTCTGTCAGCTGCAGCCTGAAAAAATCCATAGCCTAGCAGATTTAACAAAAAAAAAAAAAAGACGTAAGCTCTGGCAGCACAACTCAGACACGAGATGCACTTCAGCCTCGAAGAGGGCTCCCACCAGCTCCTTGGGCTGGGGCCTAAACACCTTGGGCTTGGTCTGAGCGGAGGGATGCAGCGTTTTGCTTCTCAAAGCTGCACAACATTCTGAGGCTGAATATTTGGGGGGCTATGTGGAAGCACAGACCTACCCACAATGTACCTGTTGTGCACAGCTTATGTTTTTCTTTCCCAAATTCTTGCAAACCGGCCCCACTGGAAAGCGACCACACTGTATTGTAGAGGAAAAGTCTCACTCTGCTGCCATTTCTGCTGGCTTCACATTTGTGACTTCAGTGGAGTTTCTTTGACTTCTAATTGTTTAAGAGAAAAGAGACTAAAACTGAAAAATCTTCCTCTGGTGACACACTTCATCTCATACTTAGTGAAATATAAAGACCTTTTTAATAGAAAGTAATATATTTAAACAAATTAAAAATAGCCCCACTAATTTCTTTTTAATCATAAGCTAACTTAGGTGTGTGACCTCTTTACTTCCTTTTGCTGTTTCTCATCTTTAGTGATTTGAGCCCTCACATCTAGAGGTTTTTTTTTCCTTCCCAGGGAAATGAGAGATGAATACAAAAAGAACAAGGCCGCTTAAGGTACCTGAGAAACACCAGCACAGAAATAGGTCCATCGCTTCCTTTCATCCCATTTTAGATACAGGAGGCCTGATGGATCAGCTTTTCCTT
This sequence comes from Fregata magnificens, assembly GCA_013389945.1. Lineage (NCBI taxonomy): Eukaryota > Metazoa > Chordata > Aves > Suliformes > Fregatidae > Fregata > Fregata magnificens. The sequence continues at coordinate 261,271 of WAAD01012200.1, forward strand.
CAGGAAAGCCAGGATTAAAGAGGTCAGGTCAATAGTGTGAGAATGCCTTTAAGAACAGTGTGGGAACACAAGACTTCCTTATTAGCACGTTAATGTACTGAACCTGAAGCTCATTTAAACAAGATGGGCACAGTTGACTTCTTCCACCCTCAGCCCAGGTCTGCTGTGTCCTTAGAGCCGTTTGATCCACCAAGTAACAAACCTCCAAAGCTGTATGTTACTGGAAATCGCATAAAACAGAACAAGTACAACAGTAAGATTTACTGACCACTGTAAAGGTTTCTCTTAAGATTCAAAAGCAGGGGTTTTACAGGGGAAAAGCATGACAGCAAAGGTTCCAGCTGAGATTACAGAAGGTGAAGATATACCGGACTGTTTAGCAGAAATGTGAGTCCCCTTGACCCTCAAGCGTCTTTGCGGGCAAACAGCCGTTAGTCACGGACATGGCGCCCAGCCCTCACCACCAGCCCCTCAGCCCCTCGTTCCCTCAGCCCCGGCTGACACTGTCCAGCCGGTGACACACCCTGGGCTCTGTCCCCAGCTCGCCTGCGCTCTCCTCTCAGCCCCAGTGTCGTTGCCTGTCGCTAATGTTTCCACCATCTCCTCAAGCTGGAGGCAGCTTCGTGGAGAGCTCGACGCTGTGAGGAGAGGCGGGGGCTGCCCCACTGGGCACGGCTGGTTCCAGCCGGTTCCGGCCGGTTCCGGCAGCTCCGCCCCAGGGTGCAGCTCAGCCCCTCAGGGGAAGCGGCTTGAAGAACGGACCTTCAGTAAATAAATTTTTAAAAAGAATAACAACAATATTATTATTAACGATAATAATAATGCTTTTCTAATCACACGGAAAACATTTCTCTGCTCTAACTGTGAAATCAGGGACTCTAATCTTTCCCCGTTGACAAAAAAATGCCGCTTTTTTCTGAATTGTCTTTTCAAGCCTAGGCTACCCGCCCTCACACACGTGTACTGTACATATGTCGTATCTCTGAGACATGTAAATGTTATATAGCCTTGCCTGCGGGGATGAAAGGGCTGAGCACACCCACCTGACGTGCCAGCATCTCCGGAGCAGTCAAAGGGAGAAGGCTCTTCTTACATCAAAGTTGTCAGGTGGGGTTGTTTTCTTCATACAGGCATCATCATCATTTTTTTTTTTTTTTTTTTTTTTAAAGTTAATTATAACCCAGAGCAGTAAACAGATCTTGTAACACTTACAGCGATTGCTTCTCGTACATTAAGGACCTGAACAAACGAAGACTTAAACTCTGGTAATGCATAAATAGCCATGTCGCATTTACCTGAGACACGAGGATAAACATGCCCTCTGTCTTCTCAACTCCCTACAATAAAAACTGATTCCTCATCCACGGGAGCTGCAGACGAAACCTTTAGGCTCCCTACCAGCACGTTTTCACCTGCTGAAGGACTGGGACGGAAACGCAAAGAGCCAGATTAATACCAACGCAGACCTAAATAATATCTCAGTATCTTATAGATAAATGATTTGGAAAGAAATATCTGCTCTTATCGTGAGGAAAGATCTATAACTCACTCTTAGCCTTTCATCACTAGGAGAAAATATACTGCGACTTACGCCAATCCATTATCTGTTCTTATTTTCCTCCTTACGTGTATTTATCTCTCTGGCTCACTCTTTATCAGTCCAGGCACCCGTGATCACCCAAGCACAAAGTTCATGTGGGGCCCAAGCCAGCCCTCCCATTTGGGTGGGAGTCTCTGCTCTTCCCCGACCCACAAGAATAAGAAGCACACAGCTTGTTTTCATATTCTAAACTACGTTTTTCCCTGCCCGCAGCTGAAATCCCATCCTCTCGTGATGTCATTTTGTCATGATGGCACACTGTGTGGTTAAAATGTGCACGGCATCGGTCTCAGCACTGTAAGCCTCAACAGGAGGGGCTGGAGCTGAGCTTTCCCCCAAGCCTGTACACATCCCAGCCTGGGGTTTTAGGTCAGGCATATTTTGAATTCCAGTTTGTTAAAGTTACTGGCTTATGCACCCGTCTCCCCTCCAGCTCCCAGAGAGGATCTAGGGCTGCTTCCAGCCCTTGCCTCAATGGTTTCCAATCTAATATCGGGATTAAAATTCGCAGGCACATTTCTCGCTTCCCAGTCCACGAGGGCAATAATCCTATCACTATGCATTCCTTCCGCAGCACACTGCACTTCTTTCTCAGAAGTGCCGAGATCCCTCCTGTATCCATACGTGTGCCTGGTGAAACCCGAATCTCTAGGACTTTGCAGGAAGATCAAATTTCAGCATTGATAGTCATTCATTCACTCATTCATTCATGGAAAAAGACACATGGACTTCATCCTGCCCAAGTATGAAAGCTATTTTTTTCCGAGGCGTATCGCATGCTGCAGCCAGCAACTGGCTGCCCGGTTTGGGACATGTGTCCTTTATAGAAGATTCCCCTATTACATCAGCTCAGACATCAGCTTGCAAGAAAGCTTCCAAGTGGGAAAGCATATGAGTTTTACTTTGGCACTGTGATACTATTACTAATAAAAAGAGTAAGCATTTTCTGCTATAGACTGGAAAGAGTTTGCCAAAAGTCAGGGTTTCATACAAAAATAGCTGCGTGTCCACATCAGTTAGTTTCTCTAGGAAACTTTTAAAAAAAAAAATTTCTTTTTTTTTTTTTTTTATAGCTTTACCCTGCACTGGCCAGCCACATTAAGCCACAGTAAACTACATTCTTATGGTTGTCATAACATTTTGCTCTGTGTTGCTTGTGACGCGAATAATCTATTAAGATATATAAGGTGCAAAATGCTGCCTTTATGTCTCTGAGTTCCTGCAATCTGCTGTAACAACCCAGCACAATTACTGCCGGAGTGGTGCAGGAGCAACTCCCTGCCACTGCCGCAGCTGACCAGAGGGTCCGGGCCAGCGACTCCGGGCAGGCTTGGCCACAGCCGCTGGGGCTGCAGGGACCAGCCTTACTCCTGCTGCACTCCCCCTCCTCCTCCCCTATCCCAGCCTGTCATCAATCTTACTAAAATGACAGCAGACAGATGTTAGCCTTTGCAAAGATCAAATGAAATCTATGGCTTTAGGGCTGTTCACCAAGGAGCGGAGTAGTCTACACCAGACATGGGCACCAGCAGTCACCTCCTCTGCATCAACCCGCCTTGAATCAGTTTGGCAGCCATCACAGTCATCTCTCCTCAGGCAACCTGAGTCCTGAAATAGACTTTGACAAACTTTAGTGTTTTAGCCTCTCCATAAAGTTGGTGCTTTTTTTTTTTTTTTGTTATAGCAAGATTGCTCATTCAAAACTTTTTTGGGCGAGAGTTTTGAGTGTGTTTGGGGCAATGCTGGGAGGGGGCTTGTGTTTGCAGCCACATTGACAAGCAGCTCAGGAGAGCACAGGAGTCGGGGTTCATTTGAGTTTAGCACACTTGGCCCTTCCATGTTCGGTAACTTGAATTCTGCTAGCAAAGGGGAGGGAAGAAAAACAAAAAGGAGAAAAAAAAAAAAGATTACTCCATGGCATAAATATGCTGTATGTGCCCTTGTCTCATGCAATTTCTTTACATCGATGTGCAGGAATATTTATCCCCAGTAGAAATGTTTAACTAATCTGGTAAATGTCAAGCCATATGGTGTATATTGTAAGGATTTCATCAGGCCTTTTTAACTCTTTATGAAAGCCTCTCCCTCTCTTTCTCTGTGCTTCCCCCCTCCTTTTTTTATTTTTTTCCTTTTTTTTTTTTTTTTCCCTTTTGTTGCTGCCCCACCAGAACCTATGAGGAAGGAGATAGTGTGCATAGTATTGTTAACATTAGTTATATCAGGGATGTGATGTTCACAGTTTATAATAACAAGCAATATTAGACAGAAGTGCAACTCATAAGGCACCTTTACGCTGGGCTAAGAGACGCGCTGAATGTAATTTTTAACAGCAGTGACCTGCAGACGATGATCACTAATACTTTTTTTAAAACAAACTGTCCACCCCAACAATGCACAAAATTCCCAGGGGCTACCTCATCTCTTATTGCTTCCTTTGAATAATCAAGTCTTTACAACAAATAAACTGCAGTTCTCCAGCACTTTCAAGTAAAGGAAATGTTTCTGTATTATAACTATCTAGTGTATCTCCCAGAAAGATAGAGTGCAATTTACAATAAGCAATATCAAAAAAGAATAAACCGTTATGCTCGTGCCAATCCTTATTCATAGTTTTATAACGAGACATATCTGTTTTCTTCCTATAAATCTTGACTCTATTTTTAGAGTTTGCAAATAATGACTCCAGTCTTTGGCTGCCTGCCACTTCTGTGAAAAACTAGAATAGCCACAGTGCAAGACTACAATATTTAAAAAAAAAAAAAAAAAAAAAAAAAGAGAGAGAGGGATCTTGTTGAACTCTGTGTATTCCCTACCAGGACAGACCATTCAAGATAGCGATAAGTGATGCAAATGCACAGAACACATAAGAGAAAGCAGGAGTAGGCTGGAAATTTGGCTGAACTTCCACACTTATTTCAGAATCCTTTTACCTAAAACAAATTGCAATGGCCCATACCTACGAGGGCCCTTAGCTGCATTGCCGGCGGGCGCTTGCACCCAACAAGCCATGAGCAAGCCTGGACTCCTCTGCTGGGCACCACTGCTGCCTTTTCATCTTAGGGGCCACTGAAGCTGCTTTTAGCATCTGTTGATGGAGACAGCCTCTGAGGGCAAAGGATTATAAAGCATTTCTCGCTATAGTAGAGCCCAGGAATAAAAAAACCCGACAGGAGAAACTACCACCTTCAGCAGTAACCTCTGGACATTTTAGAGCGGTGGAAGGCTAGGGAGGGGGAGCTGCAGGTCAAGGAAAGGATAAGATCTGGGTGGCTGGCAATGGGGAGGGAGAAAGAGGAATGTAGTGAAGGAGGTAGAGAAGGAAAAGCAGGGAAATGACAGCATTCAGATAAATTTAGCTCTGAATCCAAACTCTGGGGGGAGGGAAGGCGTTTCCTGCCCCAAACCTCTGAACTTTCTGAGATTCTCCCATATCGCAAGTGATTTACCTGTAAAGAGAACTGAAAAGGGGGAAAAAAAGAGGAAGAAAATTGAAATAAACAATTCTCTGCTGTTTAAACAATCTTTCCATCCTACTCCCCCAGGGTCAAATGTTCAGGCACAAGGACACAAACAAAAAAAAGAAAGAAAGAAAGAAAGGAAAATCACTTTAAAAAGAGGATCTTTACACAAATGCATTAGCCCCAGTTTTCATCCATGTAACAACAGTATATCAACTGTTAACACAAAGTGCCTTCCCCACATACCTGCCAGTTCCCTAACTCCAAAATATTTATTGGTACATTATACTTAACATTTCATCATTATTAGGGACGTTGGCGAGTAATAGTGCGACAGCTACCAGTGTAGCTATCTGAGCTTTGTTATGTGCAAGCATTTTGGGAAAAAGAGAGAGAGGCAAGGCTAAGTTGTAAACACACTGAAAAAAAGAACAAGACGACAAACATTAATAATTAATCAGAGGCACTAGTCCCAGACTTTTACTGTGAAAGCTATGAGATGAATGTATCTATTAGCTATGCATATTTTAAAAAAAAAAAAAATCTCACACTAATGTGTTTTTAATAAAAGCATTATCTGGCGGTATAGACAGCTCATGCCTGAGCAGCCTCTCAGTATTCAGGAAGTTGTTGACAAAGACTTCTGCAATAGCCTGTGTGATTTTGTGTTATTTCCTTTAATTGAACCAATAAGACCTGCACTCCTGCACTCCTGACCTTTGCTCAGAAGGCTAATTTGAGATTAGCGTAGTCTGAAAGTAAGAAATAGGGAGTGTATTTTTAAAGCTGAGAAACATTTCTATAGTAATAGAAGATTAAGATAAATTTCAGTACTAGGATCCTTTCAGCCCCAAACCACTCTGCTCTTAAAGGGATCTTTGAAAGGACTTTGGTGAGACAATATAGTATCTTAATTTCAGAAAAGTTAAATTCACTCAGCTTTGTCTTTGTGCTGAGCGTTTTAGGGCTTGTAACAAAGATGATACCCATGACTTTGAGTCCTTGGTGTCTTTACAGTCACCCAGCAGGACATTCAGAAGTCCCTTAGGAAAACTTACACAAGAGCATAAAATATGTCATGCCAGATAAATGATTCTTTGTGGTTCTTGTATTATTCTGGTCTAGTACTGAAGGTTGCAATACTTAAGCCGTGTGTAGTAGCCAGGGAATGAATGAGACAGGCTCCTTGGTGGGAGAAGGAGAGCCCAAGTGATTTGGGAGAAGATAGGAGAACAAATGTTTTGATTACAGCTGTGAACATTATGCCAATATAGTAGAGAAATCCTGCTGCATGACTCTCTGCCAAAATACAGAAATACATTTCTCAAATGAAAAATGGGACCAAACTGCTGGGGGAGTGTGTGTGTTTTTAATATGTGTGGATTTACTCCATGTGTTCTTAGGCACAGTGATAAACAAATAGAGAAGCTGTCTGAGGGGCTGACCCTGACCCAGGATCCAGCGTCTACTCCTGCTTCTGCTCTCGCCTCGACAGGTCTGTGGCTGCAGGAGTGCCTGGGTGTGCTGTGCCTTCAGCCTCACCAGGCTACATGTGAGCCAGCCTCAATTTAAAAGAAAACCTAGAAAAGCTGATACGGAGTTTTCTTCTGGGGCTTCCCTTTCCCCATGCACTCCATAAGGCACCAGCTTATGCTTTCTCACGCAGGGGCTGGAGGTACAGAGGTGTGCTTTTCACAGGGAGCAACAAGTTGCTGTGCTGAATCTGGACCCCCTACCATGTAGAGAGGGGACAGGATGAAAAGAAGGAGCTGGAGACCAGCTAAGTTAACTGCACTGCCCTTCTGCAGTGCTGTATACAGAAAACTCATATTCAGAGCCAGAATAATATGTTTCCCTCAGCTGCAATGTTCAAATAGGGCTGATCGTGCTGTCCTACACAAGGACATTCACGAAGTCAGGAGGAATACTTCAAGCAGCGTGGCTGCAGGTAAAAGACCCAACAGTTGCTGCTGCAACGTGGATTTAAAGGCTGTTCCCTCTATTTACACATGTAGATATTGTAATGCTGCTATGCAAACAGTCCTCTGTGGACTTTTGCTTGTGGATTTTACTATAACACGTTCCCAACTATGAATGGCACCTTTCCTTTGCAATAACTGCTGTTGTGCCCTTTATGCTTTACCTTCTGACTCTTTTCTGGTTTTGTTACTTTCCTTGCTGGCAGGATTTAAAAAGTAGGAAATGAACTTTCCCTTCTCTTCTCTAAGTGATGCTCACGGCCTGTGAGCTGTAGTTGTGTTGTATTCCCTGAACTTTGCAGCCACTGGAAACACGAACAGTCTGTCAACTTGTTCCTGTCTTTGCAAGAGAATTCAAGGTCAAGCTGACCAGTGAACTCTCATATTTAAACAGAGTAAGTCAAATGCTCATCTACAGCACCGAAACTGCCTCTAAGAAAGATGTTAACCCTGTGCTGGGCCTCCAGACAGCGCAGGCCGTGTCATGGCTTTTAAAGCAGTTTTCTGCTGCTGTCAATAAGAGCTGGACATGCTGCATATGTCTACCGGGCCTAAACAAGTGTCCCTTCTTTGGATGTGCGCCGTGCACGGGAGGCCCTCAAGGGGTTAATACATGCCATTCCTGAGTTCAGTGAAGGGACAGGGAGGGCCGAACAGCGGGAATTTCAGGATGTTAATAGCCTCTTCTCTTCCGATTGGCCCAGAACGAATGCAGGGTACAGTAAATTGTCCTTGTCAGCTTAGCTCACATGATGATATGCTTTATTTCTAGACATGCCTTGAATCTGTCCCTTGAATTTATGTTCAGAAAATAAACACTTCCAGACGGCAATAAAGCATTCAGTTGTAGCTGGCTGTTGCACAGTCTCAAGCCAACCAAAGCCATTTGCTTTAGAGTTTCTAGAGCCTGCAAAGCTTTGGCTCTGTGCTTGTGCTTCCTTCAGTTCCTGCTCATGTTAGCAAGTGCCCCGCCTTGGACTTGAGCGGATGTCCCAACTTACTTGGGAAAGTTCCAGAGAGTGTCACTTGGTTTCCATGCGGGCACCATCCTGAAAGATGACATCAGGCCACCTCATGCACGCAGCCGACCCTCCCATCTTTTATAGCAGGCAACACTGAGAGAAAAGAAAAGAAATAATTTAATGGCAGCAAGTTGCAAAATAAAGATATCAATGATTCAGGATATGAATTTCCTACCATAAAAAAAGTAAATTAAACAGCTGTTACATTTTTGTCTGATGTGGCTAAGGAAACAACTGGCGGCTGGCTGATTTACTGATTAGGAAGGTTGTATGCAATAATCTCCAGGTGTTACTGATAAATGCCCAAATAGAGCTGCAGTGTTTGTTTGCAACCAGTAATTTTATGGCTATCCTTTCTCTCCTCAGTTCCCCTCAATAACACCACTTTATAACTGCATAGTTACAGAATAGGGGAGTTTGGCAAAAATCAATGGTAAATGCGCATAGGAGACAACAAAAGAGCAATACAAATAGAAAAAGCCTCGTTACAGCTTTAGTTTATTAGAGATGTGTGGATATTAAAATGCTTTCTTCAACCCAAAGGCACTAGAAGAAGAAATACTGAGTTCTATCCATGACGTTTAGGGTTGGGCAGCCAGGACCCAAATATTATACCTGGAACATGCCTGAAGAGCCCTGTGCATAGGCGGTTTTCATTTTTCTTCCTTTTGACACAACACAAAATTTCTGCTCAAATCCATTCCTACTCAAAAAAGCACCCACACAGGAACCCACATGGGGCCAGAAGCAGCTTGTCTGTCATCTGAATGTGTCTGATAGCGAAATCATTTGATAAGAAGTCTGGAGAACAGCAGGGATACCGTTCTGTTCTAGATTATAAACTCATTAGGAGATAAGGATGCAAAAATAGGAATACTCCAGGTATCAGGTGGAGCCCGAGTAAATTCCCATGGATTGCTTGTTTGTGAGAACAGCTGCCAGCTACAGTGCCAAACTGGCCAAAAAAGGGGGTGACCACAGAGGTGGTGGATCTCCCACCCCACAAGTGAGGAACTGGGCCGGGGGGAGATAGCCAACGGACCTAACATGGGGGACCGACACAGAGGCTGGCGGTGGGGGACGTTCACTGGGCCAGTTTCCAGGTGAGACACACACTAGAAAGCATCCAAACAGGGGAGGTAAATTCCTGCTGAACCATTTCTTTCCTTTTTCCCCACAAGCACCAGGCCAGACGCCTCCCATGCAGCAGGGATGCGGAAAACGTTCTCGTGGCTGGTTCAGCAACGGTGTGCAAAAGCTTTTACAATTTCATAGGAAGCCAAAGGGCAATTATGCTTAACACCACCCCCACCCCGCTTCCTTTTCTCTGGCTATCCTGCTTTCTCCTGTTTCTCATTCACTCTCATTCCCATCCTTCCTTTCCTCTTCTCTTCCCTTGATCCCATTCAGGGACTCCAAAGGACTAATTCAGCACAGCACTGGCAGAGATAAGTTAAAACAATGAGCAGATTTGCAATTAGGGAGAGTTTTAAGGATTGGGAATTGTGCATGTTTTACAGTCATCTCTTGCTGGCGATGGGGACTTTATCTTTGGTAGATACAGCTCCTTCCTTAGCTGCCACAGCCCCACCCTCGGGCATCAAGTGAAATTCCAGATTCACACTAAAGTGCTGCTCTATTTCAAACATATCCCACTTAAAATAAAAATAANTTAAAAATGTACGCTGTACTTTGGCCAGGGCTGATTATCAATGGTGTACATGCCTTTAAAATCCTTTGTTAATGAGGTATCCTTATTACCATAATCAAACACGCTTAGAAACTTGTCACAGATAAGCAAAATTCTTTACATTCTTTGCTCTGCACTCACTTTCTTTTGACATCTCTTCCCCATCCCCCTCGGTGACTGCTTCGCTTCTGAAGGTTAGGGACCGGTAGTGCTGGAAATTAAAGTCTTCTGTTGACCCACACAAGCGAAGAAACAGTCAAAGCTTCCTTACTCTGCTGCAGAAATGACCTGAACAGTGACCTGAAGAGACCACCCTCCTGAGAGAGAAGAGGTCACCGAGCCTCCATGCGGGATCTGCTCAGGGCATCCTCTGCAGAGAGAGCAAGGGAGAGATTGCAAATCATCCAAACTATGCCAAATTATGTGTGAAGGTTTTGCAATGCCGACTACTGTCCACCAGGGATTAAATTAAGAACATCAAACCCAACACAGAAAGAATTTCATTTTATACTTAAATTCAACTTGCAGTGTTTTATATAATGCATTTTATCAACCCCCGCGTCCCAAAACATCTCGCCACCAGAAAATACTTAAATAAATTGGGCGATTTGTGCAGAGGGCCATACAAATTTAGCATGAAAGACTCTTGCTTTTAATTTGTTCATACAGAACATGGACTCAGACATCCACTCAGGCAGCCGTTCCCATTCATTCCAGAAACCACCTCTTCTCCCTGTGTTTACAGAGTACCTGTCTAAACAGCAGAAAAACTTGATATAATGTGAGTGGTCTGACATGAATCAAGAGATTGATAATTAGAGCAAAGTCAGAAATATACTCAGCTCAGACAGGGGAGTTTGCACATCACTACGTGTCAGCATCTGCCGCTTCTTATCCCGAGACTGGACCATTTCATCTGAAATTACAAGCCACAACAGCATTTTTCATAAATCTGGCTCCTTGTTACATAAATATACATCTTATTACTTGGGGTTTTTTAAACCTATGAACAAAGGTTCTGTTTTACTGTAGCCTTTAACATACAGATTTTCTTAATTTTAGATTTGAGAATGTTTCCGAGAAGTAACTTTAAAAAAAGAGACAACCTGCAAGGGTAGGAAAAAAAGACTAAAATCTCCCATGGAAGGGTACGAAAACTGCACTTTTTTAAAAATCCATGCTGTTTGCCTGATACTCTTTGATGGCTACATTAGGGCTATGATAATATATCAACCACATTCTTAGGGCTCAGTTAACCCTTATGCAGCTGGGAAGGATACTTAGCTGCACTGTAGGAAGCATACTTAGTCAGAAACACTATTTATTGCCCTTTTTTTAAAGCGTGCCAATGGAGGCCAAGGTTGTAAGGTCTTGTCCTTGTGTTGTCCAGCTGGCTTTCAGACCTGAAGCTTCTTAAGTCCTTTGGTGATGTTATCAGGAGCTTTTCAACTGCCTTTTGAGCTGGTGTGGAAGGAAAGGGAGGGTTCCTTCCCCCAGGCACCTGGCACCACAGTGAAGACTATGTGAGATTTGTGGATTCCCAACAGCCCATTTCCAACACCACCTTTCTCTGAAACCACCCTTTTCCAACCTGAGAACAGCAGGTAAATACTGAACATATCTTCGTGTTACTCATGAGAGTAATGCATTACCACTACCTTACAGCTGGGAAACTGAGGCATAAGCTTAGGGTCACACTAAGAACCTGAAGTAAGTCAGGTTATGAGTCCTGAGGACTGCTCCAGCTCCTTTACTGCAAAACCACACTGACTTCTCTGCAGTTCCTTCCTCTGAGGAAAAAAACAAAACCCCAAAACCCCACAAGAATAAAACAAAACAAAATCTTGGGCTGGTAGATAGGACAGCGCAAAATAAAAAGCTGAGGAAAATTCATGGATGAATGAATACATGAAAATTTGATTACTAAACTTACCAGAATGCTTGTAATTGGGGCCTAAATGTGTAAAGTAAACAGAATATATTAAGAGAACAGAATATTGCCCATGTATACATAAATACATATACACTTTATATTAAACAGTAACATTGCAATTCTCCAACTAGTAGTATTCAGTTAAATGTATTCACCAAATATTGGCACTCATTAGCACTCTCACTTTGGTGGCTGAGTATCAATAAATGTGTGAAGAACAGCCACTGAAAATGTATGTGTTACTTTAGAAAGTGAAACAACAACTTCTACAACACGATATTATGTCATTAAAACTCTTGATACTCGTATCATCCTCTGTATTGATCGATTATGACTGCTCATGACCTTGTAAGGCAGTAAAATCCTATAATTTTAGATGGCGGGGGACCCAATCCTGTTCTGGAGCTCTGATCCAAAGCGCGGTTTGAGGTACGCTTTTGCCTGAACAGCCAAAACACTTATGCAAGGCTGCACGGATTGGGCCTTATAATCCGACAAAGTACTTGGCTGCAATGCTGCCTATTGAAAAGTTAGCATTTGCCAGGAGTTACCACACAATTATAGGGACGGCTGCAGCATCTCCGACAAGACAGTGTAGGAACTGCAGGATAATGGTATCTCTTAATGGTGATGGCTGTAATGTAGGTTAATGGGATCATCTTTTCTTTTCCCTGGGAGAATTCATGAATTCTTCCATTCATTGACATTATTTTTAGTAGCAAATGAAGGATTTGATTCAGACCAGGAGATGTTTTCACCAGGCGGTTTGTTTTGAGTGAAGATCCTGTTCAACTAACTGAAACCAAAACCGGTACGATTTCCCTGAGGAGCGGTGAAGGCTCATCGTACACACTGACACCAGTTTGCCCCAGCGTGTTTGGTGCTGCCCAGGTTTCGGGAAGTCCACCTCTTGGGCTCATGCCACAGCATGCCCTGACTGCACTCCTGGTGGCAAACACCCTGACGCAGCCCACTGAGCCGAGCCAAAATCCTTTATGCACTGAAATCCACCGTGTGGGACATCAGGGGTTTTGTAAAGTACTTTTTGGCTTACGGTTGAAGTTTATCATTGATCTGAATGCAGACCTTCCCAGCCACGTCCCTGTCCCTGCTTATTCCTGCGCTGCCCGCTCCGTCCTGCCCTTCAAGCCTTGCTGGCGAGGATGCTGGAGGGCACGGGCTGTTTGTCCATACGAAACCCAAACTGTGCTGAGTTATCAGAACAAGGCACGCCTGGCTGTCAGCTTATCAGCCAAAGGAGAGGAAAAAAAAAAAAAAAAAGTGTGGAAGAGCACACAGCTCTCCTTTCATTTCTTATGTGCGCCACCAAGGCCCCAAGGCCCTAGCTGGGCAGCTGAAAGGGAAGGGGGACTGATGGTTTTGCAGGGATGAAGCATCACCCCCCTCCCAGTGTAGCCCCCAGCGCTGCTTTCCAGGTGATTTTGCTGGGCACTGGTGAGCAGTCCAGCTGGCATCCCACGCCGAGACAGAAAAAACCCTTCAAAGGGGATCCCGTCTGCCCTTTCCTCCTTTCTCCTCCTCCCCTTGCTCACTCTTTCTTTTTCTCCCTGCCGTAACCCACAGCCTGGCCAGGGTGCCGCAGCTCGAGCGCCAAGGACCGTGGCTGGTGGTCTGCCCCTCCGGCAGCCCCAGCGGCGAGTGAGGCTTTGGCGGTGTGTTAATTGCCTGTCGGCTGCCCGCCAGCCCCATCTCCCATTTACTGATTGCCGACGTGACCCGCGTGAGCGAGCGAGCGCACCGGGTCGGGGCTCGCGGGGGCCAAGTTCAAGGGCACAGGCTGGTACAGACGTATAAACAAGGGAATGGTATGTAAGCAATAAAGACATAAAGGTTAGGATCAGGGCTAGCAGTACAATAAACAGCTGTGATAACCCAGTTTGTTTATAGATAAAGAATTTACTGTAAAATCTGCAACGCGCAGGATCCATTTGTTAACGCTTTAAGGGATGTATATTTTTAGATCCTCTTTTATTTTTTGTTCTGTGTTCTGAGAAAATGTCTCCAAACATCCTTTTTTTACTACTTTCTTTTAAATCAAGCCCAGGAAACGCACGCTTCTCACATTAGCTAGAAACCTTTCCCTTCGAAAACCCCTCCGAACAAGCCAACACTGTTCCACAGAAGTTTAAAACTGCTGCTACAACAAATCCAGAAAGGCCGATAGCCTAGTCCTTAATACTTACAGCTTCCTATTAAAACAACCATGTTTCAAGCAAGGAACATCCCTTTACATCCCATTTTTCCTAATTTAGTTTTAATAAAAGTAAGTAGAGTAAGTACAATTTCATTAGGGCTCTTCTAAATTTTGCCCAGTGTATGTTTTGCCAACTTTACTTTTAAAATATATTTCGGAGTGTAGCCAAGCGTTTTGCGAAATTACCACGGTGCTTCTTAACTGTCCTGCGAGGCTCCCATCAGAAGTACAATATATTGTACTGTAACTATTGATCCAAATGGCTACATTTCTAAAGCAGAAAATGATTGTGTAGTGAAAGCAGTGCAGAGGTGCAGTAAAATGCCCTCAAGTATATAAAGACATAGAGATTAAAGTCACCCTGCAGATTCCCTTTAACTCCTCCAAATCCACTGTGTAAAGTGTTCTTCTAGGATATATCAAAAACTTTGTACAAATTAACATGACAGGTGCCAGTGTTCATAAATAAGATTGCTCCTCACCATCAGGAGGCTCAAAGAAAGTATACTTCGCTTTAAATACATGCAAAAGCTGTTAATTAAATTCCCAGATGTCAAAAGAACATCTGAATATCTTGAAGGCAAAATAACACCCCAAAATTTGTTCAGCCAGAACACGTATTCAGGATAAGAAATTGAGAAGTCAGTACACAGGATGCCCTAGAGTGTTAATACCAACAATTTTCAGTTCTGTGGTTAGTCTTCAATAAAGTTTAGCTGATCTTAAAAAGAAAATAAATAGGTGGAGTCCGTCATAGACTCCTTCTCCTCCATAGCATCAAAGTGCCATTTCTAAACTTTGGAATACACTTTTTAACAGCGTAGTTGTTGTTAGTAGCACGTATGTTACACCTGACTTGTAAAAAGCATTTGACTGCAGGACGAATATTCTTGCCCTTACATTGCTTTCACGTTCATTCTTGGGATACTTTTTGGTATCAGCTATCTTCAGCATTTTTAACCTTCCCCTAATGACACCAAGAAGTGGGATATGCATTGGAGGTGTCGGACAAGGCTCCTAACACACTCGAACAGCACAATCAAGTTCTGACCATGAGCAGGGCTCTTCAGTTCCTCTTTAGCCTAATTAATAAATAACAATAATATACCAACAAACTATATAATGTAATGCCTGCTCTGAGCCAGATTCTTCTTTGGCCTGTTTCTGCTTCCACTGTACTCAGCGGATAAACACTCAAGGTGAAATATTTCCCCCAGTCAAGCTGATGGTTGAATTCTCCAGGGTTATAAGGGAACGGGTAGATCCTAAACAGATTAATCTTTGAAGAAGAAAACCTTTCACTCCCTGGCTCCTGGTTGCTCCTGTACACAAATAAGGTATTTTTTGCCTGTGTGTACTTCAGGAGCTGTGTCACTGAAATAATCAGTTGATCAAAACATCCCTATAAGTCAAAATCTGGCCCTCTCTAGCTCTGGTCAAAAGACAGATGGATGAAAAGGCATTGCTAATGCAAACCCCTATCATGCCTGGGGCCTTTCCCCTGCACAATTATCCCGCCTGAATTATTCCTCCAGGACTGTGACTGATTTACACACTACAGGAGTGTATCTCATCTGGGAAATGAGTGCAGCTTTTTAATTATTCTCTGCACCGCGGTATCACCCGCAGGGTTTTGGTTGGAGCTGCTGTGCTCGGTGCTGCACATTGCAGGAGGACAGGATGGTGCCTGCCCAAATTGCTTCCCGTTTACCTTGCAAGTTGGGCGGAGAGAGGCAACACAAAGCAACAGTAAAATGGCTGCAGTTCAAACAATAAGCTGTTGTTGTAGCACCCTACCTGCCTCGCCATCTTCAAGGGCTTGGAGGAGTTACTGCCCAAAAGGAGTTTGAAGGAGGAGGCTCGGCGTGGGTCTTGTGGGGAGGCATACAGTAAAAGCCTGACGGTGCTGGCCAGAATTATTTCCTGAAAGCATAAATAGAAGGACAGCACTTTAGGAAGGGCTCTGACAAGGAGGACAAGGCTTTTATGTGAAGTGTGATAGGAAGGAGGCAGCGGACGGAGGCAACAGGAGACGGCACAGAGGCTGTGGCAGATTCAGTCCTCTGCTGGAGCCCAGAGCTGGGCTGGGAAGGGGAGGTACCCCATTGCCTGCCGGGGTGGAAGGAAACGAGGCAATGTGAAAGCATGGTGTGGACCATCCACCTCCAAACACCCTTACACACCAAACCTATCCATTACAGGTATGGCAAGCAGCGGTAACAAGGAATTAGTTTGCAACAGGCTTGGTCCCTACAACTGCATCTTCACTACCATCAAGGAAAAAAACCAACAGCAAAAAAACCCCCTGCAAGGTTAAACATAATTTATTTCCAAACACCCCAGTCACTACTGATGCATCTGATCTGTGGAAAAACCTGTTTGAAGTGGGGTAGCATGCCTGTGTCCTTCCCACCTGGGCCACCCACGCCCCAACATCTCTGGACTGAGTGGTGACAAGCGCAGAGGATGCAGACAGGTTGGACAAGATGCCTCCAGGTCCAAGCTCCAGCAGCTGCTTTCATCCTATGCATCTATCTGAGAAAGACACTGCTGGAGGGGACCCTCGCTGGACACAAGAGGCATCATTAGAGCCGTGAGCTAGCCTTCAAACTACCGGTTTTGCACTTAGAAGAAATGAAGAACTGCAACAAGGAAGAACAAAAAAGAATAAATACCTAGTTCTGGGCTGCTTAGACCGGTAATGTATGGAGGGGTCATATGTGTGTTGGGGGGTTGTAATGCGTTTCCCTTTTGAAATTGGCGGTCCCAGCTATTACGTGACAATGATCTGTGAATTCAGATTTACGAGATTCCTCGCCCGGCCAATAAAACCAGGAGGGAAATATAGAGATGTCCATAAATGACATATTTTCATGCTTTGTGCAACCCGTCCCTGCAAAGCGCTTTTGAGCAGCTAAGCAATTTACATCTAATAGCAAAGTGTTTTTTAATCAGTCAGATCAATTTGTGAAGAATTGGTACATTAGGTATAGCCATATAGCAGAGATCCTTATAGCAAAGGTTTAGAAGTAATTGCTCCCTGACCCACTGAACACTGTATTACTATAGAAGTTTGTATTCTATTAAGAGTTAATAAGTGACCAAAATCTAGACTAATACACTGTCAGGGTTCATTATCATTACAGGTTCTTGCTATTTTTCCAGTGTCTTTTGCTCTGCCCTTCTTGCTACATATGGAAAACCTATATCAAGATGGTTGCCATGGCAATGAAAAGATTTGCATGTGTCTTATCTATCTATTTAAATACCTTCTTATGGTTTATAACTACCATAATACATCCCTCCAGCCCAGCTCATTGCTAATTTAGAGCTAGCCCAGTGTGTCTGAGGTCAGCGATACCATCGAAAGCATGTTGTCTAGACAACTCCGAAGCTACTGTCCATGGGGTAATTGTTTTATGCAAATAAAAAAGTACAATGGTGACATGCTCATCCATGACTTGCACAATCCGCTTGTGCCGGGGCTGAACCAAGTCCGTAATCACATGCCCGGCAAGAGCGTTTTCTGCCAGGGCCACCTTGGTTTGATGGTCTTTTTTGATGTCAGTTTCTTTTGGTCAGGCCTGAAGCTGGTTTGAGATGAAGCTGATACTCTAAAAATAGAGACACTGAAAAATCTGCTCTGTGTGCACGTGCGTGTTTGCATGAACGCACCAACGTGTGCGTGTGCCGTTTTAGAGAATTGAAGAAAACCTGCCAAAACCACTCCCCTCATCTAAGTTACTCATTTTTGGAAGGGTAAATGAAAGCTCCCTTTGCACCCAGCGTCATGGGAGGAGCACATAAGCACGCTGGATTTGGTACCAAGGGTCTTTTGGGAGGGTATCAAATTTTAAAAACAACTTGACGAAGATTTCAATGGGTTGGACTCAAATGATTCAAACTTTCTACCTACCACAAATCTAAGTTCTTCCTTTCTCCATGTCTTTATACCTCAAACATTTCCATCAAAATACACTGAACTGAGAGCGCTCTTTGAGAAGATTACGTGGAAGACAAGGAAATATTTTGCACACAGAGCAGAAACTGCTCTTCATCAACAGAGACAGTAATACCTGCATTACTCTGCTTCTCTCTTTCTTTTATCTTTTTCTCCTTCAGGAGTTCATGCCTTGCTGCTACATTCAAATGGCTGCAAAGGTAAATATGGCTATTACAGCATAAATCCATGATGCACACAAGGCAGTGTGCAGTTTGAAAACACAAAGAGAGGTAACAACAACAACAACCAAGAAAGGCTATCTCTGAAATCCTAAAGACCAGACTCTTTATTCCTCTTTGATCTCCTTGACTCAGGGTTGTGGCTTTTCAGGACATCCACAGATTAAAACTACTTTTTAAAGTACTTCAAGACCTACTAAGGATTTATTTTCTGGCAAGTTGTACGCTGTTGCTACCAGAGATTAATAATAATATTGGAAATGTTTAATAATTTGGTAGTTGACTGATTTGTTACCAGTATTTCAATTGCTTGACCACACTTACAGATTAGAAATGTAATTTTCCTCAAGATAATTTATATTTGTATTCACAGTCTGAGGAAATGCCACCTATTCCTGCAGCAGTAAATCAGGAACCATTTACCCTGCCAATGCAGTTAGACAATGTTTACATGCAGGACTACATTCATTGTTTGACTAATCCGTAAGGGGTAGATTTTCTATTGCATTTCAATAGCTCATCTACTTCAGACTGTTGTGAACTTTCTAAAGATGTGTTTTCACTTCTAATAGCAGATCTTGGAGTGTAGTAATCTGCAATTGAAGTTTCAGTGACAGATTTATTCAACTAGCATTTTGCATGAGGCAGTACTGCAAACATTATTTTATATGTGTGAGTGCGTGAGTGTATAAATATATTATACATACATATATATCTCTCTCTCTCTGACAAAAGCTTCGAAAGATAATTTCTGCAATTTACTAAACTAAGGATTTCAAGTCAAGCATCAGTTTCCGGGTGTTTTTCATAATGGATTTCACAGCAGATGACCTGACAGCTAATCTCATGATCTGAATTGCGCTCTGCCGCACATATCCAAACAAACTGCCGTCAGACCCTCAAAGGATCGCCCTGCTTTCACATGCCACGGCTGCAAGTCCACGCCACAAATGTCCAGAGGTCCAGACTGACCTCGTCACCCCCCCACACACCCCGTCTGGGAAACATTCCTCCTCCTGCAGCTCATTCTTGCCGACAAACAGAGCAGGACCAGCGGGCACTTGCTGAAAAGGGACAAGAGAGGGGCCGTGAATGGAGCGTGTCTGGTACAACAATGCCAGACAATGCCTGTGAATGGGGTTGCAAACCCTGCTCCTGTTAGAGGGGCTGCCAGCAGCTTCCCTGCCCCCTCTCCCCCTCCCTTTAAGGGTCTCCGCTCCCCTTTTCAAAATATATTAGACCCCAAAGACAAAGTCAATAGGTGATGTTTTTCAGAAGGGAAGGCCCCTTGCTAGTGGTGCCTATGACTAAATTTCTCTGGCGCACCTCCCTCCCCGCGCCAGCTGCTCTGTGTGCCATTAAAAATGGTGGCAAGGACAAAAGCAAAGCAAAAATTTGAGTGCAGGCGCTGCTCCTGCATTTGGGTGAGGGCAAATGCAGCAGTGTCACTCTGGGACGGGCCGCTGGCCTCCATTTTTGGCCTTTTTTGAAGAGCAAGACAAATGCATCACTAATGAGGTGTGGGGTTCAGACCTGGCTTTACTTCTCTTTTTTTAAGTCGTGTTTTTTGGAGGAAAACAAAGGAAAAAAAAAACAACAAACCATGTATCTACACCGTGATGTGCTTCTCCTGTCTAATTCATAGCGAAGGCAATGACTTACTTAACAGTGAAGATAAGATAAATGCAGAACGCGCTAAGAAGTTTTACAGGATACAGCTAAGCTCATCTCATTTATGCTCAGCCAAATCCAGGGTAACTCTTCTGAAATCAGGGGAGAGAGTCCAAATTTTACTGGTGAAGGTAAGATCAGTATCCAGCCTGGAGTGCTAAAGAATTTTGGAAAGTATTTGGGCAAAAATATTGCCATTTTTGCCCTATCTGAGAACATATAATGTTTCATTGGAAATATTTAATTAAAATTAAACTGAAAACATACTTCTAATACTTATTACTAGTACTAATCTTCAGCGATCATTATGTCTACAAGACCAGCCTTTGGTATTGCACTTACCCTCTAGTCCACAGTGGTGCAAAAATGAAAGAAAATGAAGAAATTATGGAGCCACACAGCAAGTACAGTTTGAAACCCTCCTCCCAAGAGGCTCTGTGAGCTTCAGAAAGGCCATTCTGGGTATTGAATCAAAAGCAGGGGAGCTACAGGTAGGTAACCCACAGTATACTCCTCAGTAATTTGGGATTTCTCATCTTGGGAACCCACCAGTATTTCTACATCTGCAAATGCCCTTTGGGAACGGAGTGACTGGGTCAAGGCAGGATGATAGGGATGGCTGAGACTTACTAATACGCAAAAAATCCTTCAAAGACTGGGAGCTTTCAGGATCAAAGACGCCCTGGCTGACTGATTTGTCCATCTACGCTTCTCTGTCTGCAGAACTCTGCATGGGTCTATCTGCAAAATAAAACTTCCTGCCCATATTTTAGATCATTTCCCGAAAGCATATTTTGGATGTGACTGTCCAGACTGACCTTGCCAGACCTCTATCAGCAATTAATTTAAGCCAGCTAAAAAAATTGTAGGTGGTCACAGCAAGGGGGGGTAGCACGGGGGCACCAGCACCGTCTGCAAGAGCAAGAGCAACTGCAAGAGCAAGTTTGCTCCTACTTGGGCCAAACCGTAGAAGGGATCTACTAGATCTCCTGGTGTAAACAGGGCCCCCTGAGCCAGCACAAAAGCCACGGTTTGCTGGGAAAGCAGCCTGATAGCTTAGGGAAAAAATAAAAATAAAACATAAAATAAATAAAACAGAAAAGCACCTTGGACTGCAAAGCCCAGTGCTGGCCCCAACTGCTTCATGCAAAGCAAACAGACAGGAAAACCCAATGCGACTAGCCATGGGGCGAGTCCCGGCTGCAGGGGTCCCAGCAGGGCCGGTCCTGCGACAGCCCCCTCCCCGGGCACACGGCCGGGGAGCTGCCGTGTCCGGCTGAGCCCTTCTGCTGGAGCGTCCCCCGGGACAGTGGGCAGCTGGGGGTGAGATAAAGCAGACTCCAGGCTGTTTTATCTTATGCAGGGGGCTGGCCCCAGGAGCAGGAAAGCGTAAAGGTGGTTTAAAAACCACAGCTTTTTTTTGTTGTTGGGTTGGTTTTGTTTTTCCCCTCTCCGAACATCTGGGCCTCTCCTGGAGAGCGTGCTGTGGGCAGAGCAGACCCTCTGGCCCTGAACCTGCAATGCCCAGAGGAGAGCCAACGCTTACGCGACTGTGAGCAGATAAAAACACTGGAGGGGGGAGGAAGGTGGGAGGTTAAAACAATAAGGAGAAAATTTTATTTAAAGTGCATGCCCCTATTTGTTTCGAACAAATATTTCTGTTGAACAGAAGGATTTTAAACACCCAACGGGAGCTAGATTTGCAGTTAAATTCAGTGAGATTTGGGTGCATCAGTCTAGGAATATGCCAGTCTGGACAGAAGTAATGCAGCTTTTCCTATAGGTTTGGAGGCAACATCCCTGAGCAACAGTGACCTCCGAAGCTTTACATCCTGGGGACAAAGTGACCTCCCTTCTCCCCTGTTCGCCCGAAAGCTCGGCCCCTGCTGGCAGCTCCCGCCAGCCCCAGAGGCGACACAGGGATGGAGGGAGGGGAAGAGCCTTCCCCTCCTCCCTAGGCTCGTAACCAGCTAAGTTTTTGTCTCGTTATGCCTTTTAACACAAGTAAATCCAAATAACTGGGCAGTAATGAATTATAAATGGAACAAAAATGAATATACTATTAATATTACTCCCAGAAGGGGATAAAAGGGATCAGCAGCTTTATCCCATGGTGCAGCTGAGAACTGACAGGCAGGCTGAGCTGACATTCAGAGGCCACTCTGTTTTCATAAGGGAAAGAAAAATCCCTGGCAAAGGCGAGGCGATATTTTAACCGCTCCTGCAGCCCCACGCTCGAGAGCCCCGTCTGCAGCCCCACGCGCTATGGCTCGATCCAGCAGACCGTGGCTCCTTCCCCTAATATAATTGCTCTTAAGAGGCACAGTCCTAAAATGGATGCAGAGAGGATGCTCTTGCTTTGCAAGCGAACAAGCTCTCCCTCTGCTTCTTTGGTGAAATATGCTCGTATAAAAGAGGGAGTAAACAAAATTTGGCATTTAACAATCTCCAGGCCCTTCGGCGCTCCCGCAGACTGACCCCTAAGGCTGCCACAGGGTGATGAGGAGGAAAAACAAAGCTGAAAGCACAGCCTGCCCTGGCGCTGACCTTCCCGCAGCCAGGTGCCGTGGGGCACCCGGGCCTCCGATAACGCCCTGGCTCTGCAGGAATGCCGGGAGATAAGGGCAGTGTTTTCTGAATTATTTCCTACAAGCAGGTCTGAGAAAGGGGAAGGGGTGCAGCCGCATGGCAAGGGACCCCCTGCCTCCTCGCTCTCTCTAGAGTGGGTAAAGGGATCTGCGGGGATCATCTCTGATTTTTATTTTTAACTCCACCCGTAAAGACTGATCCAGAAAGTTGCTGAGCGCCGTAGACCCCTCTAATCCTCCAGCATTGGGGAAAGCAAACTGGACACATGCTTAAACTCTTTTATACACTTTGAAGTGCAGTTAAACTCCATCAAGTGCTGAAATCCGGGAGGCTTCAATCCGAGGTACAGTAGGCACTTCCACAGTTTTTTACATATTCAGTTCTAGGGCCTCTCTGGCCACAGTGCCCGCGAGGGGCAGCCGGCTCCAGGGCACGCTCCTGCGCCCAGTGCAGCCTGGCAGTCACAGCACCTCCGGGACCACCCCAAGGCATGATCTGAACTGCAGCAAACAGCAGAAAAAAAAACTTTGGTGATGGTTTGCAGTGGAGTTTCTTTGGTCATCAATCTTCTTGCCAATTTCTGCAAATTTCCAAATTTTTTTTCTAAAGGCGATTCTCTCCTGCTTGCTGTGGCAAAAGCCTGCAGAAACCACCAAGTGAAAACTGCGCAGAGCAAGGGAGCTGGGCAAATCAGGAGAAATATTTTTGCTTTTCTCTCACCTTCTGCAATGCCAGTAATGTCTGGTGCTACCTGTAAGGCAGCAGGTACACAGAGATTTGGGGGAAGCGCTTGTGCTGAAAGGCTGTGGCAGGGGCTCAGTCCTGCTGCACTGAAGCCAGAGTGAAGCTTTACCTTGATGTGGGTGGGACCAGGATGGAGACACCAGCATATTCAGTTCAAAAAGGGTTAAAAAGCCTGGAAAGCAGCAGGAGGTTGTTTTCAAAAGTGACTTGGATAATTTGCACAGAAAGGAAGGAGGTGCTTCATTTTTGAGGGTATTTAACTGGAAGTGCTTGAAAGGGAACAGATTCTCTTCTTGATGGGCACGCGCTTGGGCTGAAATCAGCTTCTCTGACGTGCTTTCATCATCTTGTCTTTGACTTGGCATGATCAGGTTTAGCACAAATGAATCGCTTGCAGGTTAATCTTTTTCTCCTTTGCCTTCTCCATGCCCCATGGCAAGGCAGGCATGTTCTGCCTGCCAGGACCCCAGGAGACATCGAGATAAATAGCCATATAGGGACTGAACTTGGATCATCGATAGCATTTCGAGCAAAGGAAAAAAAAAGAAACCTCTAGCTACGTCAGATGAAGATGATCCAACACTTCCCAGAGCCCTCGGTGACAGTAATGCTGTTTACTGTTGCGCTTATGCCACTCTTCGCCCTTACCAGGATTAGATCATTTGAAATAACAAATTGCCATTCCTTCACCAATGGTTTGGAAACAGCACCAGCCTGTGCCTTTGCCCCTGCATCTCACAGCCCACAGTTTATCTGACAACTGGCAGGTTATTTTGTGGCTAGCATCAGGCCAGTATAGCAGAGAAGTGTCCACACAAGATGAAATGCAGACGCAGGCAGCACTCAACCAAACTAATGCAGGGATAAAAGCAGCCACCATAGCTCCTTTCACTGCCCAATGATCAAGAAATACAAAGTTCACCTTCAACGTCTAATGTTTTTTAATTTAAATTTAAATAAAAATTTAATTTAAATAAAAAACCTCTTTATCAGGTGCATACATTATTTTCATGTCTGACCTTACCCACTTGAGCCTTTCTTGGTATGGGAAGCCATCCCTGACCATCAGGATTTGCTCACTTAAGAACGTTACGCTTAGCATTTAAGCATCTGTGCGTGGGTGGCTGTGAGCAGCTTCTCTTCTCGCAGTTGCGGTGCAATAGGGCTCGTGGGTCTGGTGAAGATCAGGCTGGGCAGGTGCACGTTCACATCCCATGAGCCGAACCGAAATAAAGTACCTGTCTGCAATGCTTGTGGGTGGTCTTGCTACTGAGCTTCCCTGCCCTCCTGGGGACATTCCCACCTGCACGGTGGTGGGACGCTGCTCCCGCTGCTGCATGGCACGCGGTGACGCAAAGGGACATATTTGGAGCCAGGTGATTAATGGGGCTGGGTTTTAGTCCCTGTCCCCATAGAAAACTGCAGGCCTCAGAGAGAGCCAGGAGTAGATGCTCTGCACCCTGAGGCTGGCAGCGGTGACAAACTATCATAGAATCATAGAACCATTAAGGTTGGAAAAGACCTCTAAGGTCATCAAGTCCAACCATCAACTAACACCACCATGACTCCTAAACTAGGCCCTGGAGTGCCACGTCTACACCTTTTTTGAACGCCTCCAGGGTTGACGACTCCACCACCTCTCTGGGCAGCCTGTTCCAATGCCTAACCACTCTTTCGGTAAAGAAATTCTTCCTGATGTCCAATCTAAACCTCCCCTGACGCAACTTGAGGCCATTTCCTCTCGTCCTATCACTAGTTTCTTGGGAGAAGAGGCCAACACCTGCTTCACTACAACCTCCTTTCAGGTAGTTGTAGAGAGCGATAAGGTCTCCCCTCAGCCTCCTCTTCTCCAAGCTAAACAGCCCCAGTTCTCTCAGCCACTCCTCATAAGACTTGTTTTCTATCCTCCAGCTGTTGCCAATGACCTGATGTCCCCAGCCTGCTGGTCCATGCCCCGCTGCTCCCACCTGACCCGCTGCCCCCCAACTCGCTTGTCCCGGGACGGCCGAGTACCCCCAGCCACCAGCAGCAGCTCCCCATCCCACAGCCAGGGTAC
Source organism: Fregata magnificens (assembly GCA_013389945.1). Lineage (NCBI taxonomy): Eukaryota > Metazoa > Chordata > Aves > Suliformes > Fregatidae > Fregata > Fregata magnificens. Next base: position 286,410 of record WAAD01012200.1, read on the forward strand.
CGCCGTAACCATGGAGACTGACCCAGCTATGGTCACCATGGAAACACCCAGCGGTGCTCAGGTTGGTGATGCTCAGGCACTGGGGGGAGCCGCAAGGGGGCTGTCTCCCCGCCAACCGACCGCACGGGGCGAGAGCATGACCCTGACCCTGGGAAAACCAACAAAACCCAAGTAAGCATTGTAGCGGAGATGCAGAAACACCGCACGTCTCTTCATCCTTTCCCTTGTGCGACACGGTCTTCTGCCATGAGTGGTAAAATTTCCCAAAGAAACCCCAAGAAGAGAAAAGAAAATGTGGCTTTTCATGACAATGCTGAGTGGTACCATAAAACTTTGTCCCAGCTGCACTGGCTGGCTCCAGCTCACGAACAGCACGGGTCCAGTGCTGCTGCCTTGCGAGACGAACACAGCCCCTCAGGTCTTAATAAGCACGTAAAAAGCTGAAAACCTAACTTTCTCCAAAGGATACTAAACGTTAATTGTCATCGCTGCTGCTCTCACCCATGATGTTTTGCGTAAGAAAGAAAGCGCTCATTTCTACCACAATAGAGTGACCTGGGTTCATGTTAGAATACATATGCGCCTACATAGTGATGGATTTATTTACTACTTTATTGGATGTGCACCCAGCCCTAATTGTCAGGCTATGTCCACTTAGGTCATGGAAGAGTGGGTCAAAAATTACTAGAAAGAAAACAATTTCTGGATGATATTTCTATGACAACTTAAAGAAGCCCTCTATACGCTGGGCTCTGTCAGTAGCACAATATGGCATTGCACCTCCACTGCCCCTGACCATGGGTAGCAGGGGAATATTCCAGTAATTATATCAAATCCCCAGTGTGTTTTGAGGAGAACTATCTAGAATAACCAATTTTAATAGCGTGTCACTCTTCCATCTCATAAAGTAGGAGTGAATGGGCTGTAAGAGATGCAATGGGGGGACCTGCTCATACCAGGACCCAGGGGGTTACCTGCCTCATGAGGGATTTAATTACCAGGACCTACACACACACGTCGGTGCCCACCACCACAAATATCCCCACCCTCGCCTCTCTGCCCGAGTTTGCTGCTTTAGCTCGACTGTCTCCTCTTCACTAATGTGCCATGCTTTCAAAGAAAACAGCATTTCTCCAAAAAAGACAAGGGAAACAATCTAAAATGTCAAACTTGAACTTAAGGCACTAAAACTTTGCTTTATATTTTAATGGTGAAAAGGTTGCCTTTGCTTAAAAAATAAAATCACACATCCCCTGCCTGGAGCCCTCCGAAGCCTACAAAACTTGAAAGAGATGAGGAAGTTCAGTTTTATTTCTCTCTGCACCCAAATGTCTTCTACTGACTGTAAAACCTGTAGGGACATCTTTGGGAAATACAAATTCCCGGAACGGACTTCAAAGCAATTAAGCTAATATTAGCATTTTTCATAACATTACAATGATTATTGTGTTATAAAACCTTACAAATTATTTAAAAGGGTTTTTTTGATTTAATATTACAGACTAGGCAGATAATTTGCATGATTTCAAGGCTGCAGCTACAAATGGTTAATTGACCAACTGAAGCAGGGTTTGCTCCATTGGCATCTATGCCTGTGACGAGCAGCCTATAGCCATATACTTTCCTGACAAATATTAGCTTGCAGGGCTTCAGAGGCAGCTTTTAAGAGAAAAATTTAAACTACATCAAGTGTACAGCGATACTAAAAAAATCACTTTCCACAGATTGACTAAATAGCTACTCTATTAGTCAGCTTAGAAGCAAATGAGTCCAATTTGATGAAGTCCCAGCATCCAAGGTATAGACACCTACAATTCCTAGAAATGGATATAGAATCCAATCATGATAAGAACATACACAGGATTTCTGCCTACGGAAGAAAAAAACCCCACCCCAAAACCCCCAAAGCACCAACCCCTAATTGTAACATTTTTTTAAAGAGTGGAACTACTGGTGTTTTTTCTGTTTTTATGATGCAGTATGATATTACTTCCTTGATTATTTGACTAATGAAAAATGGCGTAGCTTAAAAAAGTATTTGGCACACCCTCTGCATTCAGCACTTTTGTTACCTACAGAAATGGTTTCATTACATAGATCTTATCCACAAGGTCAGTAAGAAGAAAATTAAAGGGAGTCTGATCCTGATTTACTGGGACTCCCTTTCCCCACTCCGGGAACTGTTAAAGGTGGCTTTCCATTGTAATATAATTTATATTCACTTTAAAGACACTTCATGGGGCATGGGGAAATGTGGGCTCCACTGAGGATGACGCAAGCAAATTCTAGCTACAAGGATTTCACCTGGCATAAAGGAGCTGTGTTAATAACTGGAATCAGATCCCGAATAAAAGACAGACCCCTAAAAAACTAGTTAACTTCAGTGTTTTGTGTACAAAGTTAAATTTCCTAGTTTTCTGCTCTACCTAAGTAGCAGAAAAAAAGACTTTGAAAATATCTTATGCCTTGTTCGTCCTCATCTCAATCTGATCCTATGGATGTTAATTGTGCAAAATACCCATTGCAAGTGATTTCCAGGACTCTTGATTGCGGTGTGTGAAATTTGCCATTCTGAATCCTGAGGTTGCCCCAGGGCTGCAGAGAGCTGCCAACACGGCGGGAGGATATGTCTGCTGCCCTGTACCTTGCCAGCAGTGTTGGCTTTACCGTGGGCAGGTCAAGCCACCGAAGCACACCTTTGGTCAAGGAAGAGGGCCCAACACCTCCCAGGTGGCCCTTTGCCAATGCAGTGCTCCTGCAGACTCACTTTCACCGGGGTCTTGTTTTGGAAAAGTGACCGCAAGGCAGGTTTTGCTTTTTTCTGCAGGGCTGGGGTGTCAGGAAGGAGAAATTCTCCAAAGCAAAATAGTCAGAGGAAAAAAAAAAAAAAAAACCTTAAAGAGGAAGCAGGCTATGGCTACAGGAAAGCATATTTCTTTAAAAATACCTCAGGAAGTTATGTTACTTTAAATTTTTCAGCTGCCGCCCTCTGAAGAAGCATGCGTTTCACTTTATCATGTGAAGGAAAGAGTAAATTGTGCACCATAAATTGGAGTTGTGCTTATGGTGAAGGTGCTGTTTATCTGTCTGATATTTAGACTGACCTTTGCTGCGTTGTGGAGTTTGTCTGTCTGCAAATCCTCAAATCTCAAACAGAGAACACTCTGCTGAGAACCAACTGACCCGCAGGGAGATGAAATATTATCTCCTCCACCGTATACAACTTTTTCCCTGTGAGCCTCATCAGCACTGTGGCTTTGTCTCCAGCCTCTTGCAGGGTTACGCACCCATTCGCCTCCAGCGCGTCCCTGCCAGCCATCACCCAGGGGTGCTCGCCAGCCCTGGCGTGTCAGCTTTGGTCCTTCCCTTCGTGCCAGCACCACAGCTCGTGCTTGGGCTGTTCACTCTCATGTGTTTGATCAGCAGACGCAAAACCTGGCAGATCCTCACCACCTACTAACTCCAGTCCCAGTTTATCTCCGATGTCACCCGTTTCTGCTCCTGCTGCTCAGACGCAGCAGCGAAACCCGGGCAAAGCCCCACTGGGGGAGATCTTGGAAGCAAACACATGCAGCTCGCATCCCAGCTGCATTTCGTTTTACCAGCCTGTTTTCCCAGTGTCACTTCATTCTCTCCTTAAAACATTGTAGGGTTTTTTTTTTTTTTAAATCATCCCTGGGAAGATAACCACGTGACCAAGATGGCATCGGCGCTACCTTTTGTTATCCTGAGAAAAATGTATCCCTGTTTTTTTGCCAACCATCTCCATTGCCAGTGCTTAAGATTCAGTGCTGGAGCTCATGCCTTCCCCTTGCTTAGCCTTCCAAAGCCTTTTGCAAACATTTAAATAAACAGCCCTAGGAAGTAAGTATTAATAAATACATTTTACAGAGCTCAATTTAGTCCAGCCAGTAGGAGTTATGCACACACGAATTAGTAGCAGACTCAGAAGAGCAGTCCATGTGCCTCGAGTCCAAGTGCTGCCAGACAAAAGCTGGCTGCAGTCACTTCCTGAGCATCCCAGAAAAATAGGCTCTCGCTTCACCAGCCAGTCCCCTTGCAAACTTCTTGCAAGAGCATGAGCTCCCGTGAAATAGTGACGTTCACCAAAGTGGGCTGAAATCAGCCGTACCCTGATTTCCATCCATCCATCCAGGAAGCCCCATCCAATGCAACACCTCTGGTCCTTCCCTGCAGCTGCAGGAAGAATCCCCTAATGAGTTAACACTAAATGAAGCAACAGGAAAGATTTGTGAATGAACAGGCCAGAGGACTGTCAGGCCAATCTTCACACAATGATGGCTTATTCACAAAAACTAGGCTTTGAACAACCTAATTAGGACTAAGAATACATCATCTGGACAGTACTGAGAAAAGTGAAATATGTTGCAATCGCCACGCTCTTTCTATTGTTTCCAGATATCAGCCGAGGAGCCAACAAAACCTCCTTCCCCAGGCAGGAAAAGGGCACAGCAGGCTCCGTGTCCCTCTGCTTCTATAATCTGGGGACACCCTGGTGCAGAACCCGGGGCTGAGGTGCAGCCGGTTCCTTTCCTGTGTTACAAACCAGCCCATGCACAATGCCCGTATCCACCAAGACCTGGGCCAGCTCTCGTGACAGCCACAGTGATCACTCCACTCCCTAAAGCTAAAGCCCAGGACTCAAACCCAGCCTTAAAACCCCCTTTAAAGGTGCAGTTGAGGGTACGGTGCCTGTAGGCAGCAGTTACCCAACCACCCATCAGTCCTCACTTAGGTCCCTTTGGCTACCGCCCTACGCCGAGGGCAGCGCGGGGCTGCAAGAGGGTTATCGCCTGACACGGGGAGAGAGAGGAGGGAGAGCAGCAGTTTTGTCCAGCATTACAGCAAACAGAGCTGAGCACACTTCCTTTTCCGTGGTGGTTTCGCCTACCCACGCCTCCACCAGTGGCCTCCCCGCCACCAGCTGAAGGGCGATACAGCACGACCTAGGTGTGAGCTGGAAGAGTTAATCCTCCAGCATTTAAGCTCCGATGGAGCCAGGGAAGACTTTCCTTCTTTAAAAGTACAATTGTTGTTCAGTTTCCCTCAGGTACAGATTCATTAGCTCTTGACTGGCTCTCCTTGCTTGCTGACTACTTGTGGAAAAAGCCATTTACCCTGGTGAATGTCAAGGTTAGTTCAAACCGTCCTTGCCATCAGTCTCTCTGGCAGAAGGTCAGGGAGAAGCTTTCCTCAAATGGGCAGCGTCAAACAAAGCGGAGGCTGACTTAACTCACCGAAGGAAAGGAGACCTTCCCTGCAAGGCGATAAACATTCCCCTGGGCAAAGAGGACAAGAGATTAACCCCTCTCTCTCCTCCCAACTCCTGTCAGGCTGCCTTCAGCTAGCAACCTCTGTGCCTGTGGAACTGATCATATCTTCATTTCCCTTTGCTGGGCAAGACCACATGGGTGCACTGAGCCTTGCAGGGAAGAGTCAGCCTCAAAAGATGTTATCCCAGCAGCCGTTAGCTTACGTCCCTTTTTTCAAATTATTTCTTTAAACTTGTAATTTAATTCTTACACCACCAGCACCACCAGCCTCATCACTAGGTCATATGGGAAGCATTACAGCACATAAGTAAACAATAACCACCCATTTTATACCTGTTAGCTTTGGTTCCTACAGTACATGCTGTGATGTCTTCAAGGTGGCGGGGAACCACTCGATATATGCAAAGAGAGGCACATGTGGTACTTAATGAAAAAGAAAAAAAAAAATCCCGCAAAGCCTCTGTACCCTTTTGTGTGCTATGAGAGAGCCGGCTCAAAGGATAATTAACGTTAGAAGGAAACAGTTTTGGAGGTAACACTTTTGATAAGAATACCATGGGTAAATTACAGGAAAAGCTCTCCTGCACCTGGAACAGGCTTCATCCACAGGGCTTTAGCATAAGAAAATGAATGGGAAAGCAAGAGGGGAGACTTTCGGTGCTCCTTTTATGCTCTCTGTTCACATGGGAAGAATTAGAGGAATTTTTCAGCAGGAGGGAACGAGGGTAAATTATAAACGGTCTCATCACAGAAAAATACCGAGGTTTTGACCACTCAATCTTGCAGCATTACTAGCTCGCTTCTAGGGTTTCACTCTCAGCTCTGCCCACTTTGAGGCCAGCTCCAAGAGTCCCAGCCAGAGAGCCACCTCTGCCATCCCGATGCCTGTCTGAGGGGCCTGGGACCACGGGAAAGCAGAAAGGATGGACATGTCCTCATTGCAAAAGTGCAACAGAGAGCACACCCATGGCAAGTACTACGAACACTATGAGGAAGAATAAAGGTTAAGGAAATAAAGTCTCTGGTGTTTGCTGTCCTATAGCATTTCTCAGCTAAGAGACTAACAGTCTCTTGTAAAAAGCTCATTAGAAATCTTAACGCAGAAGGAAAATGTCTTGCAATTACACTAGTTCAATTGAAAATCTTTCTGGAGATTGTATCAGGTTTTGAGTTCTCTCATTCACCTATAAGACACTGGAGAAGCTTGGTTTGAGACTTCTGGTGCAGAAGAGCTCTCCTGTAAAGAAATACTTACCTACAGTCAGTTAGACATTAGCCAGTGCCTTGAAGTTCAGATAGTCCTCAAAGAAGGTCTATTTTGAACCAGTATTTCAGCTGAGGTCAAAAACGAGACACAGACCTTGCTTCAGACTTCTCTGCCCTCGCGACAACAAACATGGTTTATGGTATTTCCAATTTGTGGAGGCTTCTGAGAGATGAGCAGATCAGAAATGTAAATGGCTTCAGCCCTCAGGTCAAGCAGGCAATCTGTGCCAGTGTGTGAAGGAAATGAGTATGACAGTTCACAAAACGTTGCTTCCAGGAATAAGAGCTCTCGGTTTCCTAATAAGCTAATGGCAGGCTTAAAGAAGACGCTGTGAATCCCTGTCTCCCTCCAAATTTCCTCTGGGTTGCAGCTGGAGAGCAGACCCTGAAACTACAGCCTGAGACTGTTAGGAGAAAGATCTGTCTACCTGAGAGCCCAGACTTGGACCTACTTTTGGTTATCACATGTTTCAACATCCGTCTGTATTGCCCTGGATGGGATTCAAAAGAGCTCATGCATTTTACCCATGTGCAAATGAGATCCTGCAAAAACCCCTTCCTCGGTTTTATTGCCTGCAAGACTCCTTCCACAATAATTCTCTACTTGTAACACACTTCTGCAAAATGAAGCCAGAGATGTACAAGACCTGTCCTGTCTACTTCCATTAGAGATGGGGAGCACGCCTATCAGTTTGAAAGTAGGTCGAGGCCTTTTCATGTTCATTCAGTTTTCAGGTTTCATTTTTATACACGTGCACATACATATTATAGGTGGGGCTGATAGTACTGTCTATTATTAAGGTTGTATGACACTTCCCATTATAAGACACTGTTTCATTTGCTTATAACTCTGCCAAACTCAAAACAGACTTTTCTGTAATTGCAGCTTCCAGCTGCTGGAAGAGGGGCCTCGGAAAGAAGAACGGGAGTCAGTTTTCCCTGGGTATCTCCAGGTCTGACTGACACAGAAAAGGAAACAGCTTCATTTAAAGGGGGGGTGGGGAGAGAGGACATGTGAGGAAGACTGTGAGGATGGAAAAAATTCATGGGGTAACAGGTCAAGAAAAACTGAAATATGGGATGGGAAAGATGGGTTACAGCTGGTCTTGCCAGGTGGACACGGACTCTGCAGTGAGGAGCTAGCGCTAAATAGTGAGTGGAAGAGTAAGACTGGTTGGGCAAAGTCATGAAATAAAAACACTTCTATGAATTAAAAAAAAAAAAAAAAAAAAAAAAAAAGGACACTGTGCCTGGCCAAGCAAAGAGACTGGGAGTCAGCTGGTGGCAGCAGAACAGTGGAGCTGGACGAGGACACAACGGTGGAGCCGGCTGGGTGAGGAAGCAGGAACAGCATCCAACTGAAGTACTGGTGCAGAAGGTCACTGAATCACACCAGTTGGTCTCTGTCAATGGGAAAATGTCAGGGATGTCCCACAGTAAAGGAAGAACTTTGAATGAACTTCCCAACCTATCTTGGAAAAATGAAAGCAGTACAAAGCTGAATTCAACAGACACAGTCTCCTTTGCTTAGAAATAGGCACTATTTGTGCTCATCAGCATATACGGTGATAGAGATAGAAGAAGTCTCACAAGGTCTTCCAGCCACCTTATCCCAAAGCTGCATCAACTTCTGCCATTGCTGCCAGCATAAAAACTGAGTATGGAAAAAAAAAATTCATACAACTATCATTAAGATTAAAAAATTCATACAGCTATCATTATTCAAAACAAACTGAGAAAACGCATTGGCACCTAGATATTATAGAATTTTTCTTACCCGCAGTCATATTGTTGGCCTACGCTACAAGAAACAAGAGTCTACATTGACAAAGACTACCTGACTGAATGGAGGAAAGAGAGCTACCGAAGGAAGCCAGCCTAATCGACAAGTAGTCATGGGCTAGTGCTCACACTGAGTGTCCCAGTGTGGAAAGGCAGAAGAGAACTGAGGTGCCCAAACCCACAGTCAGTTCTGTAAATGCAAGTTAAAGCTTCCCTATTGTATCACTTTATTTCTAGCTATAATTCTTAAGAACTGTTTGGATAGCCTGGGGTTTAGGGGAAAAAAAAAAAAAAAGAAAAAAAAAAGAAAGTGAGATCATTAGGCAAAATTAGACTGGGTGCAAATGGGAGAAGGTTAAAACTAGTCTTTTGCCTTCGTGCTTGGAGCTGGGAACTGCGAGAGCAGCTCACGGTAGGAACACACCACTGTGGAGATAATTTGTGTCAAATTGAAGCTCTACATTGACAGATAGCTAAGTACAATAACAATTATAATAATAAAAGCCAGGCCCTAGTACATGCTGCGTGTTCGGACATTTCTTGCCCTTGAAAATAGCAAGAGAATGGTAGAGCTCCAGGTAACTATCACTTAGTAAGCTAAAAAATGCGTAAGCTAAAAATGCGCATGTGTTTCCAGATGAATTAGAGAGGAGTTTGCTGATGCAAAGTCTTAAGCGCAGGTTTGAAATGGCAAGTACACTGTAATGCATTGGAAGACGCCACTGTGGTTTTGCAAAAGGAACAAAAGGGAAGGTATTATTTAGAAGGATTCATACATTATATAGAAGTGGACATCACTTAAAAGTTTTTCTTAACCAAATGGCATTTATTGTTCCAGTTTTAAGGCGTTTGCTTGTGCTGTTGGTGACGGATTGCTAACAATTGTTTTGGACCACAATCTTGCCCCAGAGCTTGAAGCAGACCCCAGGAATACTGAGTCACCACATTCTTCTGACACATTGGGTAATGGAAATGGTGAAAGGATGAAATCTAAAACTAAAGCCACTGCCAAAAACTAAATTAAAAAATAGGGTTTGGAAGGGATATAAACATTATTCTTGAGGGTTTAAAACAACCTCAAACTACTAGGAGCTTGGGTGAAGTCTTCCTGTGGACAGACTGTTCTACATCTGTATACTAATTTCTTGCATCTTCCTTTGGTGCATCTGATGTGGACTGAATTCACTGCCCATCTGATGCAGTGCGGCAAACTGTACATAATCACAAACTGAAAAGCCATGCTGTTCCTTCAGCTGTAAGTCATTCCCCAAAGGGCAGCAGATGAAAGTTGCACCCTCTGTCCCAACGGTAGGTGTCTGTGCTGGGAATCTACAGCTCCTGGGCTGAAACTCAGATTGTGGCTAGAGGTGAGCTTGGCCACAAAATATTGATATGCCATAAATTTCCTTGCAGAAAAAACTAAGATTGCGTACAAAAGGAGAAATAATTTTAAAAAGTTGATTTAAGTCAAGTTCTTAAAATTTAGGAAACACCAAACCGAAAGTTGCCTGGTCAACTTTAATTTAGGCTCCTTCCTTGTACAATGGAATTTTGATTCAGTCTTTAATTACATGATCACTTAATGTTTGTTTCACAAGATCATTTCCTCATTCAGTGCAAAGCAGTTGCCCAGGCAACCTTCATCTTTGCATTTTCAAATTTTGAGTGCTCAATTCAACAATTTTTTTTTTTTTAAAAAAAAGGGAACATTTTTAAGGAATAATTGTAGACCTGGTCTAGGTGGTTTCCTTGGGGACGTACACTGCTTCTCTGAGAGGAATGAAGTTCTCTGCAAAAGCACCCGTTTTTCCACAATCACTGCAATAATTGTTCTGGCAGCCAATTGCTCCTCCCCTTCCCCAGCCAAAACAACGCTGTGGATGACAAGCGCTGCTGAGCCACGCTGAGCGGCATCTCTCTCCCAAGGTCCATTGCAACAGAGAGCACTTGCGAGTGCTCAAAACATGCTTAAGCCTATCTCCAAACGCAAGAGACCGGCCTCCAACCCAAATAATGAAATCGCGGTTTAAGCTACCGGGGTGATTCCCCGGCTCCCAGCATACACACCCCACACCGGCAGGACAACGGATGTGGCCGGCGTAGAGTGAGATATGCTTTTGGCTATCACAGCGCTACGTTAGTTACTGTTCCACCCTGGCCCCCAATTAACTCCCTGCTCCAGCCTCAAATCAATTAGGTTTATGCCCCTGCCCAGTTCTCAGTGTGCTCCAGTCTCACATCAATTCTGCCTGCAGTGATTTAGCAGTGATTTAGCCCCTGTCTCAAACGTACCACTTACCCCCCATGACACTGCAATCGTTCTACATTTATTTTCTCCTCTTTTTCATGCTTCTCCCCGCCCCTCCTCTATATGGGAAATTTGTCAAAGCACACCCTTTGCCTGGAGTTGTTTTGCTTTCACAAATTAGCACTTCCCAATAACAAAATGGTTTGCTTAAAAAGAAAAAAGGGGAAAAAAAAATCCCCATGCAGCCTCTGGCGAGAGCTCTGTAGCCTCAGTTCTCTCTCAGCTGACTGTTTCCCTCTTCTGCAACCTTTTGCTGCAAATCTTCTCCCTCCCACCACTCCTGGCTGTCTTCTGGAGGCTTCAATACCAGTGGAGCCAGCAGCCCCTGCCTTTTTTTATGATGCTTATTCAATTTTTTCAGTTTGGGGAATGGGGGAAGGTTTGCAATCTAAGCCGATTGCATCCAACTGCACCTAAACGGTCATTCATAGATCTGCTAGCAAAGTCAGCCTTGGCCTGGGTTTTCGCCCACGAGTACCAGCTTCAGAGCAGACAACAGCAGCTGGCTGGAGTCAGGGGTCCGGGTGTTGAAGAAGTGCTTGAGTGGCAGCAGAAAACTAAGGGAAAAAAAAACCTTGAAGAGCGGAGGACCAACTCCAGCTTTCACAGCTACAGACTCTGAGTTTCAGCAGGAAAAGCCTGTCGAAAGCACCTGCCTTGCTCCTAGGTACTTGAGGTTTATCCTGGGTCAATCATGGCTGAAACAGCACAAGGTTACAAGGGATTTCCTCGTCTACTCAGAGTTTTGTCGTTATTTCGGTTCCCTTGTGGCTCTTGGGCAAAGAGTTGGGCAGCGGGATAAAGACTGACCCAGCTCCACCTTTTCTGGGCTTTGTTCTTCCAGATTTGCTTTTCTTGTGCTACCTCAGTGGACTTTTCCTAGCCACGAACTCAAATCTGAATGACTGCGGCCATAATGACTGCACACCAGGACAAGGTGAAACGAGGCTCCAGCCTTGCTGGAAGGAATTGCGCTGGGACTGTGCCCCACACGTCAGTGTTTCGGGAAGGTAGAGGCATTAGTGTTGGGGAATGGGATGGATTTTACGGTTTAAAACAGGAGCTCATTCCCATTCCTGACACACACACACACAAAAAAAAGCGGGGGCGGGGGGGATAGTGTTTCATATTCTAAGTCCTGTTTCAGCACTAATTAATGTTTCCAGCCACCCATGCCACGTAGAGAAGGCAAGAAGGCATTATTGTTCTCCATTTCACAGCCAAAGAGTCCAAGACACCGAACAGTCAGAGGCTGCAGCACTTCCCCAGTGCTCCTCACTGTGCCGGAGGGTTTGATCCTGCTCCGCTCAGCTCTAAGGGAGTTCTCCCATTGATTTTAATGGGAACCAGCCCGGGCCCACAATAAACTGCTCCTCAGCAGTTTGGGGCATCTGAAACTGTCCCTCACTGCGGGCTGGGGACGAGCTCGCAGCTCGAGGTGCTGCCTGGCTGGACCTGGCACTGTAATGGACAGGTGTCAGCCCGGCGTCGCCGGCGGTGAGCGCTGCTCCGAGTGCTGCACAACTCATTCACAGTTGCACAGATTTAGCGTAAGCTCAGGCTCCTCTGGTCCTACCAGCCTGCCTGCTTCTGGAAACTTAATATATTATATTTCAGGGTGCTAAAACATTTGTATATCCCTGCCTTATAAAACATGCAAAAATGCCATCTGCAGTTAGCATGACTAACTCCAAGCACGCAGTCCTACTACAGATCCCCTTGCAGCTTTCTTCATTTCATTGCTAAACACTTTTCAAGAAGGAAAAATCCATTTTTAGTGCTAATGCCACCTGCAGGTTGAAGAAAAACAGTTGCAAGATCCCTGAAAACTGAACAAACATGCCTTTTTTTCCCCCCTCCTTCCCTATCTAACCACAAGGAATGTTATTGTGCAGCTGCACCTTTTGCTGGACGGGAATGACTTTGTCCGTTTGAAAAGTGACCTTTTCTCACTGCACAGCTTGCATTATCTGCTCATGGAAACTTCCACCTTACTGGGACCTAGTGGTTTATGGGAAGGCTAAAACAAAATATCCATCAGCACTTTTCTCTGATGCTTCTCCTGCTACCGTAACTGCTCCTGGTTCCCTTGCCCCGGCAGGATGTAGGGATCTCAGTCACCACTATCCATCCCCAGGAAGGTGTCTAATTCAGACGGATGCTCAGATGTGTACTTATCCACCTGTGCTTTTACTGCCAAGACACTGACTAGAGATGCTTAATGCTGTATTTGAACGCTGGATGCAAACACCGCTGGTGGAAACGCAGACCGACGCAGCTAGATGCTCCAAACACAAAACTGGGAGCCACAGATTCCTTATTTTGACACTGAACGCCTTCACTGTGGTGCTTTTGAGCTCCACCTCAGTTCCCACTTCTTTAAAGTGCAACTACTGACCCCAGCCAGATCCCTACCAGGAAGAACAACCCTGCTCTGAAGAAAAAAATAAGCCTAAATATGCTTAGCCAGCCTCCTATTCCTTATTTAGCACCACATTAGTGGTGCTAAATAATCAGGACCGCCAGTAGCTGCTACCTGCAGGGACCAGTCGTGTTACACGTTTTTCCCTCCATATTGACCCATTCACATGCTTCCCTCCCAGGCCCAGGCAGCGCAGCTTTAAAACCAGCTCTCCTCCTCCAAATATTGCTGCTGGGAACCTCACCGCTATCACTGGTTCATCGTTTTCGTTAGTAGCAGATTTTCAGTTACGCCGTGGACCCTGCTCTCAGTACACGGTCGTTTTTCCTGCTGCGTGCATTATATCTGGGAAACAGTGAGCAGAGCTGGAACCGTCAAGTGTATTTGACTTTTCCCCCTGCCGAAAAGGGCATCTTGGACCTACATTTTGTAACCATTGGGCTTAGGTACACGAGACCGCGCAACCTCTGACATGATGTAACGCTGAATACGATGACATAATGTTATAAGAACAGACAGAAATAATGTGGAAAAGCCCCTTCTGGCTCTAATAGGCAGCTGGTGACACAGGTGAAACATCTACTGTACCACTTAATAAAATTATTTTAATTTAGAATGGGAATGAAGAAATGGAGCCAATTACCTTAGTGGATCTGACAGGCAACCCTAAATGGATCCTCACCATCCTCAGTTTGGGCCATTTTTATCCCTATGAATAATGATAAAACGACTCAGAAGAGATGCCTGAGGAAACAGTGCACGCTCCCAGCCCAGATAATATTAATAAGGCAGGCTCCCAGCTGCAGAGAAAGAAACCCAAACAAATGATCGTGTTTTCACTTGTGCCCCCTTTTCTTTGACCGAATTAGAGCGGCGGGTGGGGAGGGAAGGGGAAGGGGAGAGGATGGGGGGGAACCGCCTGCCCTTCTGCACCTAAGCGACGTCCCCGCCGCCGGATGGAAACGTCCGGGGTGAGCACCGCCACCGACAGGCACGCTCCAAAAAGAGTTTGCAGCGTTTCCGTGGGCAAAAATAACATTTGTGGCTGCACTTAGCTGGGTTAAAAAAAAAAAAGTTTCAGGGGAAAGAAATCCTGATGCTGTAGGGTGTAAAGTGACTGTCAGTCAGGAGCAAGGAGAAATCCCGCCCCGCCCCGTGATAAATAATAAATAATTGCAGAGGGTGCAAGCGCAGGGGGAGGCGTTCGCTATCCCCACGTACAGGTCCAGGCCAGCGCAGCATGCTGGACTGGGTGGACAAATGGTCTGTTCCAGTATGGCAACTCCTATTTTCCTGTGAAAATACAGATTTCATGGTGCAAGATCAGTTCTGTCAGATTAAATCAAAATGCAATAATCACTGAGCAATTGCCATCTGATATCTAAATACCCCCACCAGCCTTATCCTACTACTAATTTTAAAACAGACACCTCTGAGAAGGAGGATTTTTTTTTTTTTTCCCAGGGAGAGGAACAAAAATCCTCTGAAGTGATAAAAATTAATCTCAATTCATGTTAGCTTCAGTGACAGCGATTGTACCAGGCACACACGCTATCCAGCGGTATTTCTGGGATGAATTCTGCATGTTAAAATAAGACCGAGGAGCCTGAGAAACGTTGGTTTGTAGGAAGGTTTTTCTCCCCCCCCCCCCCCCCCCCCCCCCCCC
>WAAD01012200.1:302727-333333 GCA_013389945.1 Fregata magnificens
CCGAATGATCCAAATGCATTAAAGACTTCTTCACCTTACAAGGAGGATGGAAGTGGGAAAGCAACATCAATTTGATTGAGAAAAGTGAAAGCGATTACCTTACGTTTTCTTTAAAGATTTTTTTTTCCAATTATGTTTTATTAAGTCCAAAGGAATAATCACAATTTTTTTTTTTTTTTATATTGCTTAAGAGAAACAACATGGGGTCCTTTGGTTTAGGGAACCCAATTATTTGGGATATTATTTTGCGAAACCTTTTCATTTTATTAGTATACCAGAGGGTTTTCACATTCGCGAGGCTAAATCCTGACTATTATTACTTTTTTTGGAAGAAATGTCTCACCGGGGCAATTAATTTTATACATTAACACTAGTCGCTGCTGTGTCGCACGTTTTAAAAAAGAGAAGGAAAGCAAGCTTCTCGCACGATTTATCATTCAGTTCATAACGGGGTCACCGACGCCAGCCCAGGTAATACAAAATGAGCTTTTTCGAGAGAAGATTTTGCTGTGCAGCAACTTTGGAAAGTCCTGGGCTGCATCAAGTTTACCAGCGCTTGGAGCGCAAGCCCTGGGTCTATAGGCAGCGTTACATCAGCGGCTACCAAAGGGAGAGCAGAAACGTGCCCTGTCTGCTCTCTGGAAATCAAATCCTACGGCAGTAACTTTGCTCCCGAGCCCAGCAAGGCTGCGCAGGGAAGGGCTTGCCACTACCAGCCAAAAGGCTCATCCAAAAATTATTGAGATAAGCTTATTGACATTTTTACTATATGTTATTAATCTTATTAATAGCGTTAACAAAGGCTAATCAAAAATGCACCATCTATAATCATGTTAGTCTTCATCTTAAGGCATTTTCGTCAAAGTGAACTAGAAAGGAGTAATTAACGCTGTGCTGTTATTTACCCCCGGTTTTGGGGAGGCACGTACTAGCACGGCTGCAGGAAAGAGGACAGCCTAATTTCACTGAGTGCCACGCAGCCCAAATTCAGAGGCAGTGAAATTAACGGCTGTGGTTTCCGGTACCATGAGCCTAAAGATAAAACCAGCTCTAATATTGCAGCACGAGTGTGCACAGGACCGAGGGTAGCAGAGGCAATGCTCGCCTGGTTTCTGTTGCATCCAACACAGGATCCCTGGTCCTGTCACCTCACTCTCTGCTACAGGTAGGCAGCGACAGCCGCAGCCTGCCCTGATGCTCTTCTGTTTAAAAACACGCCATGAAAACAATATTCTTGTAGGGCAAGGGGCAAGCACACACGTGGGAGAGGCAACGGCTGGGGAACAGAGACGCTTCAATCCCCGCTGAGCAGGAGGGAGCCAAGAGCAAAACCCAAACAGCGGCCCTACTCCTTTGCACCACTTGACATGGTGCAACGGCACCGTGAAGCCTCTCCTGAGGGGATGGTGCCAGCGCGATCCTCCAGCCACACGCAGCACACACAGCCATCGCAGACACCACACTGCAGAACGCCAGCCAGAGCCCCCTCGGCTCACCAGAAGGAAAAGCGGCACCTGCTTTGGGACAGTTTGGGAAGCCCCACTGAACCCCCCAGCACAAAGTGACAACTTTCAGATTGGGGAAATTCAAGATCTTTGCAAAACCCTCAAGCGGATCATGCGTCCCCAGACCACTCCCTCCTCCCTCCCTCAGGGGTGATGCATGGCACTCGCATAACCCATGGGGTTTGGGTGCAGCCCTTCGCAACTCAGAGGAGTTCGCGCCTCAAAGCCAAAAAGAAGTCTGCAGTGATGCACGAGCCCTTTTTTTTTTTTTTAACTTATTTTAAGTTTTCTGCAATGTTCACTTTCGCTCCCGTGCACCGCCGCCATCGATAAATGACAGAGAGATGCGTGAATAGCTAATGCTGGACCGGTGGGGAACTGGAGCAGCACCGAGGAGCAAACGCCCAAATGCTTTGCAGTCAGGTAGAGCTGAGAGGCGTCTCTGATTCATAGTCTCCGCTCAGCACTTCTCTTGTGCTCTAATGAAAATCGTGGCATATTGGTCGCTCTCGCTGCCAAGTGATATGGCCATGCCCTCTCCACAGTATCCAGCTACAAACACGCTTGATGGGCACTCTCCGGGGGGACTGCCTGCACTGGTTTTACATTGCTAACATATGTAGGTACACCTGAAAGCTACAGCCTGCCACTTCTTGTGGACCTCGCTGGGGTACCTTTGCTCTTTTGCCACCAAGGGTTAATTTTCTAATGGCTGCTTTGCTGCTGAAGCTGGCCAAGTTTTTCATCGCCTGCAGAGCACCACAAGCTGTGATTTGGAGCCAGAAAACACCATTAATTTTCTAAATAGGAAGGATCACATATGTAAACTGTCTGGGTCTATAACCAGTTGGGCAGGTAGAAGGCAAAGAGAAGGAAAGTGGTTTTTTTTTTTTTTTTTCAGGCACCGAAGCAAAATAAACCCGAGGCTGCCGGCTGCACTGAAGTTTCTTGGCGAAGCTGGGCTCCTCCTTGCCTTCCCCCTGCACCCCCACCATGCACACACACGTACACGCACTTGGCATCACCCGTGGCAGTGCTCATTTTTACTGGAAAAGGTCAGGTTGATGATTTATTGAACAGTTATTGAAGTTTTTTTACATGAGGCTATATGGAAAAGTTACTGGAAAATTCAGGGAAAGACTACCTAAAGGTAACAGCTCACAGTTCATGTCAGACCCAGACGGACAGCCTTTCACACACTGGTGTGGCCTAATCCTGCCCCACACGTGTCACTGCAAGTGCCCAGTTTGTGCCAATGGAGGGCAGTGGGTGGCCTCGGACCTCGACTCGGGCAGAGAGCTGCAAGAGTGGGATCTGGGTGTTTGCTACCCACATCATTCTCCTTCAAAACACCCGCTGGCAGCCGATGCCACAGAGCTGCCTGATTTTTTTTCAGCCGGGCACACACATGAGAACATTTTGGTGGTGCAGAGGGAAGGGATGGGGCCCCGTGGGCCCTCCTGCCCTCGGTGCAGCTGCCCACACCACCTCCTACCCCCGACTGTGCCTCGGTTTCTCTATTTATAAGCTGATGTGCAGATACCGACCACAGAGGGGTGCTCTGGGTCTTAATTAATTAATTAACACCTTGTGCAAGGCACTTGGAAGGCCTTTGGTGGAGGGGACTACCAAAGTTCATATTATCAAATGGTTTTAAGGGGAGAAAAAAAAAACCACACCCACATTTTCACATTTTCTTTTTGTGATTGTTTTTCCAAGTCTTTCGTGCAACACTTGGCACTGTGTGCTTTCCACCTTTTTCTTGCCTCTCCACAAATACTTAGGAGTATTTGTGGAGCCTTTTCCTCCCTTTGTGAGCTGAAGGGGGGAAGATCTGCAGGCAGGACCAAGGGCTCCCTCGACTGGCAACCACCGCGCTCGGCCCCAGCGCCACCCGAATTGCAGGGCACGCCCCAGTTCCCCAGGGCAGAACAAACCCTCAGCCAAGGACCGGGGCAGAAGAATTAAATTTTTTCCAAGTTACTCAATACAGCAAAGACAAAGGAACATTTTTTTGCTTTCAGGTGCCGTGCAAATACCATAGCAATCATAGGCTGGTTGCGGCTGCGATTGCACTGTGACCTCTGAGGGCCTGATCCTGCACTTATTCACCACTGCAACAGTCATCCCAACCAGATGCAATAACCACTGCAGGATTGGGTCCTTAATTAGATCAATATCCCCCACCCCCCCCAGCCTTTTACCACTTTCCCTCCCAAGGAAGAGTATTATTCATTAAGGGCTCGGCAGAGCCCACCAGAGCTCATTTTAGCTGAGATCTCCCTATGATCTTCCCAAGCCTTTAGCAGGGAGCGAGCCTTGGACTCTCTTTCATGGGCTGCGTTGTGACCTGGCTTCAAAGTGTGCAAAGAGGTTCCACGGCTCCCTTTGTGCAGCACAGTCTCTTAATTGCACTTTTAAACACAGTGTAATTTTTGTAATTAACATTATGGTTTCAGAGGGCAGAGAAGCCTGCACTATGCTAATTACAAACTGGAGTAGTCGGAGTAGAAATTCAAGGCTCCGGTTGCTGGGGCCGAATGCAGTTTTTATGAAGGATTTCAAAGCTCCTCCGTGGGCTCTGTGTTCTGAGTCATCATTAGCATTTGATAACATAAAGAATTTTTATAACATGTGACAGTTTTCGATGTGAAGATTTTACCTGATAACTGGAAAATTTACATAAAGACCTTCATTAGCTCTCTGCTCACATTACCGCGAGCGGAAGAACTACAGCGCGCTGTCTCCCTGTAAGATGGGGCTTGGGAGCTGAAGAATTTGTGCTTTATAATAAAATTTATAGTACGTTACGAAGGGAGGTTATAATAATCCTCAATGATGTTAGGAAGCGGAGCAATTCAAAGTGAAAGAGAGCGCGAGAGGTGACGGGAAAGGATATTTCAGTATTGCCATGCAGCGGAGGACCGCAGGCTGCAGCAAAGGCGCTGTGAGCACGAACATAAAACATCCCGGAGCAGATGCTCAAACCACCACCGCAACGCCAGCGTTGGGGCCAGCTCCTGGGCATGGACTGGGACCCGTCTGGGCTCATTTACAGTGCCATCACAGCGGTTTGGGGCAGCTTTCTGGATAGGGTAAATGAGAATTTATCATTACTCCTGCTGCTTCCTTACTTGCTGCTATACATGTGCTGCTGGGCGTAGAGCAGCAGCGTGCAGCAGTGTCTCTGTGGGATGCATCGTCCTTCACGAGGGATGTGTTTTCTTTGCGATTATGGATATAACTCATAGCTGTGTAATGACATCATCACAGAATTCAAACTCCCCAAAAACCATTAGTAAAAGTTTATCAGTATCTCTTACGGTCGTAACAACCTACAGCTTCTCCTGGGACAACACGGTATTTCACAGCCGTCTGCACCACTCCAAGACCTTTCCATCTCCTGTTAAAGGCTGCCTGGCTGCATCCTGTGGACATTTCATTTTCTAGATATTTCATATTTATGATAACCTCCAGTAAATAACTGAAAATGTTCACCAGCATAGTGCCACATTGATTGCAAACTTGCACAAGGAAAAACTAAAATAATGGCTGATGCGCACAGAGCTGCTCCGCGGCACGCTCCTGCCATGCCAAACCGACCAGAGATGCCTCAGACAGGCATCTGAGCAAGGGAGGACATGGCCAGACCTCAACAAACTCATCACACTGACCTCAGTTTGACTGGCTTTTTCAGAGTCTTTTGATGCTCTCAGTACCTGTTTCTGAATTTCTTCCCAGGCTAAAAAGCCTCCCCAGCACCCTCAACTTTTGATAAAATAAACCATCTAGCTCTTCCTTCAGGAAACCCAAGTAATCTTGCCAGCTGATGCATAAGCTTAATTCCTCAAGTCTCCAATCAGACTGTTAAAACCACACGATATCTTTTACAAGCCTCGTTAGTTCTGTTGCATGGGGAACAGCCACACTGGCTTTTCAGAGTTGCCTTTGCAAAGGAATCTCCCTTTCCTCCAGTTTTGCAAGCCCAGTGCTTGGAGAAACCAAAAAGCAACCTTAGATCAATGATCAAACTTTCGTAGTAGATGGCTTTTATTTTTACAAAATATTTGCTTCCAGCAGAGTGTATCTTAATTTACGAATGCAGAAATCTGTCATTAAGCTTTGACCCAGCTTCATGGCATTGTCAAATGCAATAACGTATCTTTTAATAGTTTTATATCAAGTAAGGATATAACATATCATTAGTTTAAATGTATTTGCAAGCAATTACCCCCACCAGGATATTTGTGAATGCTCATGCAAAATTGATGAAATTCTGACATGCTTAAACATTGTTCATTTAGCTCTATTCCTTATGTATAGAAAAAATAGAATAAATAATTCTGCTGCCACTTGCAAACTACTGTTCGGCATTTCCATTCTGTTCATGGTTCCTGTCCTGCCTTTAAACTATAGCCCTTGGTGATCATTTGGAAAAACAGTTTCATATATGTTTAATTTTAAATAGATGTACTAGATTATTCATTCCTCTTATTATTGTTCAATGCAGTAATTTAAACATGGACTAGATTTACTGCGTGTCAGCTGCCTTTCTTTTACAAAATGGGATAAATTATTAAATGAGTAGAGGTTGTTTGACAACGGGTTTTCCAGTACTTCACAAAAGAAAGACCTTTGACATTCAGCTGTCTTTTGAAAAGAATAAAGAGTAAATCAATTAAGTTTCTATGCCGTGGTTCAAAAACACGCTGTTACAGCACATTCTTGCTTACCTCTAAGTTGACTTGGGAAGACTCAACCCATTGCAGTCGTACCACTAGGTAAATTATTGATTTAATTGTCAGGTTGCCTTGCAAGCAGCGCTCTCTGGCCCAACCACCTTAAATACAGCCATTTCTACAACTCCTCCACTTGTTCCCTAAGCTACGGAAAATCATTGATATCAACCTCTGGTAACATTTGCCACCGACTTGGAAGACCTTTTTACAAGTATTTCTTTTTGGCTGCATCTAGCGGAGGCTCAGACTTTCTAAGAAGAAATATCTTCATTGACTATGTTGAGGAACCCTTGTGTTTATGAGCTTTTGTGTGGGATTTTCAAGAAAGCGGAGGGGACGTCAGGTGCAAGATGCTCAAAGCTCAGGTAAAGCTTGGATACTAGGATATTCCCTGCCAGGGAAAACCCTGAGTTTATGGGAAACTGAACTGGCAGACCCAATAAACAGTGCTAATCTTATCTTTCTCGTTTGTGTGGCCTCTACTAATTGCAGTATTTACTGCAAAGCACTTGGGGTGCTTCGAAACAAAGAGAAACGTATCAGCTTAAGATATCACGCCAGCAAACTGACCCAAGCAGAACATAAGTACAAAATAGAAAATTAAAAAAAACCCAAACAAACAAAAAAAAAAACAACCACCAAAAAACCCCCCACAAAACAAAAAACCCAACCTCAAGTAAATCAAAACAAAATCTAACAAAACACTCATTTTCTTTACCTGGCTTACACAGCACTGCGGAGGCACCGATTCTGTATTGACAGCAGTCTAACTCAGCAGTATAAGGGAGCGACGTGGGCATACATGAGGGGATTCATGTTTTGCAACCCAGCCTTGGTGTGGTGAGAATTTACAGATATGGCTATTTTTTTTTTTGACTCTGCGGAAACCAAAGGGGAGATCTTTTTCTCTGCCAGAATTAAAATTTCCTTAATTTCACTAAACACTCTTGATCACATATCACATCTTTTTCGTTGTGTTTTTCCATTCCCAAGTGGCACAAACATTTTACACACTATGGGCCGATCCAGGACGTGAACAGAAATCACTGAAACTACACACTGAAACAGACTACCCAGCTTTGGAGTCTCCCAAGCCCCTTCCTTGCCCACGAAGGATGCTCCCCCGCTATCTTCAGGTTAGAACTTCATTCACTCAAGTTTTTACCATCCCAAGTGACGGGATTTGCATTAGCTCCCCCAGGGGATTGCTCCCGCCAGGAAGCTTTCTGTACTATTCAGCTCTAGTTTTCTATTTCTCACTTTTCCCTCCAGGAGAAGAGTTTTTTGAGCAGCATGACAGCTCGCAGGAGGTCTTTGGGCCTGAGGACTACCCCAAGGCCACCTGCACAGAGGGGTGTTGGGCCTGCGGGTGCCACCACGGAGGAGGGAGACGCATGCGTTTGAGCCAGTGATTAATTTAAAAATAAAAAATAAAACAAACAAACAAACAAATCTAAAGTTATGTCTTCCGATAAATCTTTACCAGGCTACAATATTTGGCCTCATGGCAGAAAAATGAAGGCAGTAGATGTGGGGTTTGCACCCACATTTTGCCTTGGGAGGAGCTTCTGTACAGCCCGCTTGGGAAACGGCTTGCCAGGATTTTGCAAACTCCCGTAATCCCACTTGAAAGCATTGCTTCCTGAGAAAAGGTTAAATTAAATGAGATTTAAGTGCAATGTAATAAACCTTCACTATTCATAAAGTTGTGTGATAAACACATGTGTGGTTATTCCGGATAAAAGCACCGAGGTCAGCAGGCGAAGCTGGGAGGCGACGGCCCCACAGAGCCAGATCCTACTGTGGGTCAGCCCATCCATCAGCGGGGCGAGGTGCTCCAGCTCGTCTCCAGCCCATTCCCGAGATGCTCATTTCGTACTGGGATAACTCCTCGCGCACCACAGATGCATTGCTTGCACAAAGTAAGAAACTTCTGACGCTTGCGATTCACTTGCGACTTTCAACCCAAATTGCCTGGCTGCTGCCTTACCCCCGCACGCACCAGGTTTGCCGATGAGCCTCTCGTGTGCTTGGTCCTGATATGGAAGTGAAGCCGCCACACTTCCTGTGCTTCTTTGCAAAGAGGGCTTGCTCAGACTCCAAAGCGAAAGACAACTGCGCCAAGGTCAGACGACTCTTCTCCTGCTTGGGCTGGAAAGCACCTCAAAGCACGAGGGGGCCCATGGAAGCAAATGGAGTACGGCGCCACTGATTGCAGTTCAGGCGAGCAGAATGGCACTTCAATTATTATTGTTATTTTAAAGTGAAACTCTGATTGCTAGGGGCATCCCAATTTTATCGAGCTCATTTTATTTTCCCTACATTTATTTGAATAATATGTCCTTTGCTTGCAATAAAAAATGCCATATACCCCATCATCACAAGTAGCAGTTTATATAAACATAGCATTGTCCTGATGAGTTCAGAGATGAACCTGTTCATTTATAGAATTTCTCCAGAATTTGTAATATTTATGATTTAGAAAACGAACCAAGAGGGAAGCATCCTGTATGGCGAGGAGCTGTTGCGCTTGCAGATTTGATTCACAAGGTACGGATGCAGTCGCAGAATAATGATCTTGTTGGAAAACCCAAAAAATAATAGTAATAAAAAAAAAGGATAAACTTCCAGTGTGTTCTCCTTCCTTTGGGCACTCGGTGACAGAGCAATTTTAGCCCTGAGGGGGCTAAAATTCAACGCCAAGGTGGTCAAAACCCCTCTTTGCCAGCATTGCAAGAGAGCGTTAAGCTGCGCATGTGTGTTGCACGTGCGTTGCGTGTGCGTAACCACCGAGGGCCCTGCAAAGAGCAGGACAAGGACAGGTACCCTTGGTGACACATGGGACAAGAGACAACCAGGAGAGGCTCATTGTCAACACAGTAGTCAAGGATCATCCTCTGCAGCGCAGGGATACTGGAGAGACTCTGTTGGCCTAAAGATGTAGTAAAGTCTCACGAAGAATGGAGTAAATGGAGAAAGATTTCATTCCTCAGTTATGCCAAGCCCAGACACTCCAGCTGGTGAGAAGGAAAAGGGATTTCCCCCGTGGGACATCTAACAATAAGGACTTTACATCAGCAGCACATCAAGAGACAATATTATTCTAAGTGCCTTTAAAAAAAAAAAAAAAAAGAGAGAGAGAGAGAGAAAGAGTCCTAGCTAGGAGGTTTCTTCATGGGTTGTATCCTTCAAAGCCAATCTATACAGAGACCACGCACATTGCCGTGGTGTACATTCACCAAGAAATGCCATGGTGTGGAAGATCAGCTGTCTTCAGGGGGGTGTTTCTTTCCCCACAACGCTGTAGGATGCCTGTGGCAGGCGAGCCATAAACCTAACTCTTTATATGATGGCTGGGAAATGCTCTGCTGCAAACAGAGGCATTCCACCAGCGAGGCACTTGTTAGCGTCAAGGCCCATCCATAAATTGTGTTTTTACAATAATTTCCTTCAAATTGGATTGTTGTCATGATCAGAGAGCCATTTACTGGAAGCAATTGCTAATTACAAACATATCTCTTGTAGAGAGGACGTACAGCAAAATGAGCATTTTGAAGGGAATTTCTTGCATTTCATACCTCCTACAATTTCACCCGTGGACATTTTCCAACAGGCCAGGCTCAAAAGTTCTTCATCTGACTTCAGCAGGAGTTTGGCTCAGCAGAGCTGAGTCCTGCAAGACTCTGCTGTATATGTTTTGGTCAATTAGAAAACAAAACATGAAAACAAATACTCCTTGAATCACTCTAAAAATCCCATAGGGCACCTTGTCCATCCTGCTGACAACTAAAATATTTTCCTTTCAGCCTGTTCCCGCTATGGTTTTCACTGGCCAGCGTGGCACGGCTTTCCTAGATCTCTGGGGAGACCAGTCCACAGATCACTAAACCGTTTTTTTTTTTTTTTTCCCCCATGGCATCACTTTAAGTTTTCCTTAGCTCAGTTTCATCCCATTACTCTTTCCGCCTAAAATATCCCAAATAATTCCTCTTGTGCATACACTGGTAGCTTTCTGGTCTATCCAAACTCCTTACTGGAAACTTCTTTAATTCTTCTGCTCCTATAGAAGTTAATAAGCCAGATCTGCTAAGGATGGATTTCACTGCCACTTTGGTGAGTAGCTGTCTGAAGAGGTACGCTTACTCCTAATTTCAGGTCCTTTACATTTATGGCTGCTATAAGACCCCTTTGCATTGCCGAAGAGCCTTAGTGTAAGACCAGCTTTGGGTGGGAACTCACGCTGAACCCAAGGCGTTCTGGTTCCTCTCCCCAACACCTACATGCGTGCATTGAGCACTGGCATTTCTGGGTTACATACCTAAAGAGAACGACTATTTCCTCCTTCATGTATGACAAAATAAAACAAATCACCCTGATAATTACAGCAACATGCTTCGGGACCTGCAGGACCTGTCTGAGAGAATGATAAATCCTTTGGCCACGCCGTTACCTTGTGATATCTAAGGAAACCCACCTGGATGAAAAGAGGGGCGTCAAATTTATTCCTGGAGCAAGTCCACTAAAGGCACTGGAGTTACTCCAGAGATTAATTTGAACTGGTATCTGTAGCACAGACCACTTGCGTTGTATTCCTAGCTGCAATTAAGAACTACATAAAGTATCCTGGGCTCCAGAGCATGGCATTTTTCCTCTTCAGCTGCATGGGATTCCTTCAATAAAGGTATAATGGGGGAGAGTAATGAATACCATTATTTTGTTTAGAGATTTGGGGACTTATGCAAGAGCTGGTCAAAGCAGCTGGGGTAAAACATTCTCCATCAGGAAATGCCATTTTGTCTGATAGGAACTTGGTGCAGGAGACAGCACGTTTTGATAGAATTTCATTTAGAACAAAATTGAACCACGGTGTTTTGGTGAGAATAAACTCTAAAATTAAATTTCATTGGAACAGAGCGAGTCAATTACTCATTGCAAAAGAAAAAGTTGTTCTGAACTGTTTCTTTTCTTTTATAATTAGGAATATAATGTAAAGAAATACATAATTGGAATGAAACCTTTTGATTTATTGAACTAGAACATTTTGACTAATTCAAAATAGCATGTCCTAGAAATGTGTTTTTCACAGGCAATTTCAACTTTGCTTTTGTTCCAATTTAGAACAAACCTCTACATTTTGAAATCACAAATTTCCCAGTTAAATGGAAAAATGATGCATGAGAAAACCAAGCAGCTTACACACAACGCATGGCAATATTACGTATAACTCCATTTTCCAGCGACTTTTGAGCAGCTTTAGGGACATCTGAATAGACAAAACAGGGCACTGAGCAGCACAGGAAGAAACAGGATAATACTAAAGATGCAGAAGTCAGATAGGAAATACAGTGCTGTTCTTCAAAAGAGATATTATCAGATGTGTGTGTGTGTGTGTGTAAGGATGTGTAACACTCAGGGAAATTGCGTAGGACTCAAAGATCATATAATTCAGTGGTCAAAACAAACCCTGGGCATCCCTAAATGACCCCATCGTTAGATTTATACATGACTCCTATAAGGAGGTTGGTTTACAGCATACTAACTTTGTTTCCTTCATTATGTGCTGGAGAGCTTATGGTTTTTATTTTACCCACTCTTAATCACAGCTCAAAGGTCATAAGAGGCTGCAAGATCTTGACTGCAGCTTTTGGGCCTACGTGACAGAGAGCTGTGCTACACCCTGGAGCTGTGGGGACGGGATGGTGCCTCGAAAAAACACTGTTCCTCCCAGGAAAGGTCCCCCGACCTCTATCACCATTCACCAATGCCCCATATGGCTGCCCAATGTCCTACTCCCTTTGGAGAGCAGGTCAGAGATGCCTCAAGGAATCATGTGCTGGAGGAGATCTGAAGGAAACTTTTACTCTTCAAACAAATGGCAGCTCCAGCGTGGAGGAGTTATCCCGGAGGTCTCTGGGCTGCTCCCCACGCTTCCAGACCCTGCTCCCCACCCAGCACTGCCCGAGCTGGGAGGTAACACGCCTCCATCTCTGTAATCATTTGTAGTGGAAAGGAAAAGCAGTGACCAGGCTATTGAGTAGTTAACTACACAACTGCTACCTAATGATCCTAATTTGCATAATTTTAATAATAATGAGTAAAACCAAACTGTTAAGTTGCACTTTCTACCTCAGCAAAACTGAGCTATAATTGTGTAGAGAATAATTTTATGGGTGAAGTGTGCCCTATATTATAACAGATTAGAATAAAGTGCTCTAATATTCAATGTCTTAGCAGGTGCAGGCACTTACCTGGGCAATTAAAATCTTTTTAATATACAAATCACAGCCAATGAGACTATTGGCATGACAAACTGGATCTTTCAGGACATATTGTGTTTGTCTAAAATAGATTTTTGTTTGCTAGCAATAATTTCTCTAACTTTTGTTTAAAAGAGAAAATGACTAAACGCAGACTAATTCGCAGAAGATTCTAAAACACTTGTATTATATCATTTCTGTGAAAGCATTTCACGTGTCTGTCTCTGTGTAATGCATGTATTAATGCCTTTCACTTAATATCTCTTTTTAAAAATATACCACATGTAACAATTGATATATTTCAATATTATATCTGCCAGGGACTACTGGGCTGAGTTGAATAGAATTTGGCCTTGAAATAACAAGCAGATCATAGAAAGCATATGAAATTTTCTTTAATTGATGGATTCATTAAGTTCATTAAGTGCCCTCCCTTGTGCTCAGAGTATTCTATAAATATGAACAGGTAAAACAGGTGCAATGTTTCCTATGAAATTTGCAGAAAAAACATTTTCCAGTTACTCCTGAGCAATTTTGCAACTTCAAAAAAAATGAAGAAAACTCGACTCTGCCAACACTCAGCTCTGCACATAAAAACACACTATATTAATAGTTTCAAATCTTTGCTACCTTTCAAAATAGCAGCATGATTTTGCATCCAAATACCAACCGAAAGTGCAACAGAAATGACTTTTAGTAATTTTAAAGAGTGAAGTGAAGGCAGAGAAGTGAGGCTTGTCGCCCAGGCCCACCACTTCTCTCATCCACGCGCGTAGCCCAGCCCAGCGGTACGGTCCTGCTCTACGGGAGAAGGGCAGGAGGTGCCGGATCACCCATAAACCCGCTTCCCAGATTGTTATGACCCAAAAATACAATGTGGGTGAGGACGGCAAGTTGGAGTTTGAAGGCAAAAATGACCATCTTTCTCCTTATTGCCTGCTGGAAAACAATCCCAGTCATTTCCCATCAAGGAACCAAATCCTGGCTGCTTCCTCACTCAATTCACACCTCTGCCTGTGCAAAGAGGTGCAAAGTGCACCTCCTGGAGCTCTCTCCCCAGGGTGGTTTATCTTGATGGAGGGTAAGCATTGTTTGCACAACTATACCCTTTGAGCAAGTCCTCTCCTGGAAGGCAGCTTTCATCCAGGGATGGTCCTCAACTCCAGCTCTGCAGCAGGATGTGCTGGACCACTTGGGTCCCAGCGGGATTGCCACAGCTCCAGTATTTGCAGTGACAGGGACGTGCCAAGCCCATTCTGGCTGCACCAGGTGGGATCACAGCCTTTCCCATCTGGGAAACAGGCTGGGGAAAAGAGGCACTGAGCACCTGGAAGAAGCTGGAATAATTTAGGGCTGAACGCAGACTCATGGCTGCATGAGAAATGGGTTGCACAAAGGCCAACGGGGACATGCTAAAACAACACGTGCAACCACAGAGCAAGTCAAATGATGGCTGTTGTGCAAGATCACCCTGTTGGGAAGTCTTCTAACAACCCACGGCAGCAACAGGCTGACATCAGTTTACATGCACACACACAGAGAGTGCACTCAGCAACAAACACCATATAGATGAGTATTTGGCTGGAAATTGGGGACACTTCAAACATTTGGCAGGTAAACCTATCAGTCCCAAGTGAGATTTCCTCCTTCTTGGAGGAGGTTTGCGGTTTCCGTGCAGCTTTGTATCACCAAATAGGTGGAAAATACTCAAGAGCATGGCTAGTTAAGACAGAAAATCATTTTGCAATATATGGATGAACACAGGCTCTTCCATCTTGAGGGAGGTTTCACGACACTTTACACCAGACATCTTTAAAAAAAAAAAAAAAAAAAAAAAAAAAAAAAAAGTTGTGTTTCCAAACTAGGCTTCCCTTTCCAGTCTACAGAAAGGGACGGGCACCTGCAAAACGTAACTTGCATGACCTATGCCGGACACTAACTCAACAGCACAGTTGTTCCTCAGAAGACGTCTCTCTCTATATATCCCACATAGGAAGACTCTGGATACCATCCTGGACATACAATTCTCAGATAACTAAACTTGAGCGAGATGCTTAACTTTATGTTAAAAATAATATTTTTGCTAACAATAACACAATAACTTTTTACATTAACGCACAACTCCATCTCTGCTACAAACAAGAGTCCCACCAGTGCCCTTGTCCATGCCCCAGGTCTCCGACAGATCTTCCTATATTATTGGAAATGGGCAGCTTGTGCCCCGCTCCGTATCTGGGTGATTTTGAGTTCTTATCACAGGGCTTACAGTAATGCTCTAGGACCTTCTTCTGGAGACCTTTCCCATGGTGAGCAGCAGTCCTTGCTTGGGAGCACATACGGAGGACGAGCTGGAGAAAGCAGCGACCACCCTCTTTGCTGAGGGAATCCTTTGGCTGGCCCAAGATCCCAAAAGAGGTTTGTGAGTCCAGATCTCCTGTATCCTTTTTTAATGCTTATGTCATTAACCACCGCATACTTGGCTCTCTTGTTGTTAAACCATAAACATGGGAAAATCCCTGAAGTTACTAGTGCCTTAAAAAAAAAAAAATAATGCAAGCTCTGAGCCTCTCTGCTTCTGCTGCAGAAACAATTTAAAACTGAGCTTTGGTTAGTACCCAAGCTGCTCCTTAAAGAAGCTTAAAGCACTTTAATGTTCAGACATACTTGCACGCCCAGTATCAACATTTTGCCTCACGGTCTCTTCCAAGTTAGCTGGGAAATACACATCTGCAACTGCTTTGCATACTTTTTGCATTCTCATTTCCTAGGCCAAAAGTCTTCCGCTATCAAGCCACAAATTAATCTAATTATTTGGATATTTAGGCCGTTTAGGCTCAAGTCAGCAGACAGTTAGGCATGTGTCTAATATTGCCTCTGCAATGTGACTGCTGGGGGACTATTTAAAGATAAGCACATGCCTAAATGCTCCGCTGAATTAAGCCTCAGTAACAGTATCTTCAGAAGCTGGCTTTAAACAAACTGGTTTTAGGCAAGTAAAGAATTGCCTTGGAATAGAAAACCAGAGGATGGGAAGGTATTTACCAGGTGTCACAAACACCCTATGAAAGGAATAGATTATTTTTAACAAAAATACCCAACATATGGCTGAGATATCTGGAATAATTATGAGAACGGAACAATAAACAAGAAATATTTTTGTAACTCATCATATGGCGACTTTGACAAGTTTGAGGAGACGTATTTCACCTTTAGCATCGCCTTTTAAAAGGCTGGTCGATGATAAATCAGCAGCTTTTTTCCATAGCATAAACGTGAAGGTGTCGGGTTCTGCAAGGGGCGAACATTAGGCCAACCTTGCCTTGACCCTCCAGTTTGCCTGGCCTAAAGAAAAGTGATTTGCAGAAAGGACCTGCGGCCAAAAAAAAAAAAAATCTAGCACAAGGCGCGCAATACCGTAAACAGTTAAATGAAACTAAATAAGAGGCAAACTGTAAGAATATCATGTTTCCAACTGTAATGTGGGCATTTATATGCAATACTTAAAAATGTTTAAAGAAGCTAAATTATCCAGCCCCATTATCCTGATGTTCAAATTCCACACATGACTCTGCTCCAGGGGAGCAGCAGCAATGTGACACTCCTTTGGGGACCACCCTGGGACAGCCACCAAGAGGGGACACACCAGCAGGGCATTAAGGGACAGGCACACCAGGAGCGGCTCTGGGACACCAGGGATGGAGCCCTCGTTTGTCCTGGGGAAGAACCACTCAAAAGGGAAATTATGGGGCCCTTCTGGAATGTGTTTCCTAAAACACCAGTGGGGTCCCATAAACCACCCCAGTAATGCATGAGGTGGTGGGCTGCTGCCTTTTCATGCCTGAAGACCTGCTCCCCCGGCAGGCAGCAGGACTGGGGACTCCTGCACCACCTCGCTGTGGCTCCAGCCTCCGCCACCCACTCGCTGCATGACCCCGCCAGCGCTCATGATACATCGTCCCGTCACCCTCACCGTTTACAGCAAAAAAGCTATTTAGCCGGTGCCTGCAACCCTTCAGCCCGCAATGCCTTGACAGCAGAGGTTACAGGAGGGGGGGGGAAGAAAAGGAAAAAAAAAAAAAGGAGAGAGAGGGAGAGAAAGAAAGAACAATGTGCAATCGGCACTGCATTAGAGATGGAAAAAGTACTTAAAGCCTGCAACATTCATCAAGGCTGAATACATAAATGCCACATTTTGAATAAGCCAAGCAAAAGACAATGACAAAGGAAAGGCGCGTTGCTTCAGGAATCTCTATCATTTTCATTTGCTGCTGTCAGGAACCTGTTTTTTGCCTCTCACTCTATCAGCCATTATAGCATTAATGAAGTAACCTCACATAGTTATTGACTGGCTTGTCAGAGTCCCTGCCTGATCCCTTAATAGAAACCATTGGTCTTCAGTTAAAAATGGGGTGAGCTGGGAGGTGCTGTGGGCATGTGCTGAATTTCAAGTGCACTCCTGAGGTTATCAAAAGCCATGAAATGCAAATTATTATATTTTTTAAACACACAGATTTCATGCAACTGAGCATATAAAATTGACTAATACTGTACTTTATGCATTCCTAATAATGTTTCCAAATATGCTCTGCATATGATCTTTCCCCAGAAAGTTGTGGGTGGTATTTGAATAAGCAGAAATGGGCCTAGTTTTATTTTGTGAATAAAGTAGTTTCCTGGATGTTGCAAGTCTCTGTTCTTTCTAATATAAGGTAATGTTTATGCACTGTCTGTTCAAACAACATGGGTAATCCTTTGTCTGAATTTGTCTCAGATCAAAATCATTTTTCCGTCATCTTTTTTTTCCTCCTTTCATAAAGCATCCTAAGTCCCAGAACTAGTATATTCTCATTTACTAGAAATTGAGGGTTGGCAGAGGGTCTAGAAATAACTTCTTTTCCCAGAAGGTAATAAATCCAGGGAGTAATCTAAAACACCGAGTTGTTAATTCCAGTACCACCACAGCATTGCCTGCGATACGTAAAAACGAGCTGGGTACATTACTGAATCAGCTCTGGTTGACAAGCAATCAGTACCTGCATGATATCTGTGCAGAGCGGAATGCGAGCACATCCTCATGCATCTGCTTGTTGAGGACAAGGCATCCACAAAGAGTTTGCCAGCTTGGTATTTGGTACTGCACACGAGTGGGGAAAAGCTACGGGGTGACCTTTTGTAAGGTCCTCCAGGGAGGAGCTGGGGCCCATGGTCTGATGATTTTCGTTATGGCTCTTAACGTAATGCCCAGAAGATGTGCGCTTTGCACATCTGTAATCAGCTAAATCGTGGCCCAAGCATCATTGAGTCCTCTTGGTACATAACGCTCTCAAACTCCACAGCCCCACCCTGTGTGAAACCTAGTTCAGCAAATTCAGTCACTTTTCTTGAGTCAAGCTTTACTTGCAGGTAAGATTTTAAAGCCCTTCATCAACACAGATAGCCCTAACAAACATGCTTCTCCCCTGTCTTTCTATTCAGGGGAGTCTCAAAGGTTAAACATTACACTGATTTTGAAAACAGTAACAAGAAACCTCACGTCTCACTCGGCATAGACAGCAGCGAGAGGAATAGTTGTTCAGCCAGACCTGATTTGAGATTGTTCAGACCTCTTGGGTCTGCAAAACTGGGTTGGCGTTCTCAGAAGAACAGGCTCCCATAATAATTGTGGTCTTCTCTCGTTTCTGATTGGGCTAAAAATTCTAAGAACAACTCTCATGGCGCTTCCACATCCCTGGTCTGAAATTAAGCACATTTTTCCTAATGAATACTCTGTTTGTTGATTTGGTGACGCTTCTTCTGAGTCTGAAACGTTATGAAATTCTTTAATTTCTCCCCCCCCCCCCCCCTCCCCCAATTAATTATTTGCAGGCTGTTTCCCCTCCATAAAAGACATTCCTTGCACAAAAACATTCGGTGGGTAGCATGTTAGGAATGTCTTTCATTTAACCTATTTCCAAAATATTCCCTTAGCCCTGCACGCAGTGCCAGCAGCGCATTCATCACACAGTTCTGGGAGAGCCACAGGGCACCGTAAAGCCTTGGCTGCGCCAAAAACCAGGGGAAGGAGGTTTGTAAGGGTCTTTGAGGGGACCACAGCATCACCCCAGAGTACGAACGCCCTCCAGCCTGGGACATCCCAACGTCGGTTCCCAATAGTTGTCTTAACTCCCCGCAGTTGGTACACGTTAGCACATATTTCCAAGGCTGTCTTTGCAAGGGAGCAGGATTTGGCTAAAACATTTGAGATTAGTCTGAACTGTGCAGCTCTCCCAGACACTGGGCTGGGAGACCATCTTCTATTAGAACTATTTATCATGGGCTGAAACCCACAGCTCCTCCCCAAAGCTTAGCACCCCAAGTGCTCTTGGATGAGAACTAAATTCCAGTTGTCATCATTGTGCAGGACAAGCTTATTCTGGCTGAAAATAAACAAGTTTCCTCTTCATATATGGGGAAAAAAACAACATAACACCACTTCCCAGTTGATGCAAGGTCCATGAGAGAATAAATGGGACCACAACGCCTGTGCTCTCCAGCAAAGCTCAGGAAAATTTTAGGTTGTTGTTTCTTGGTCCAGTGCAAAGTCCACGTAGCCAACAAGTGGCTTTGAAGTTTGCTCTCAGATCTGCGCTCAAGTGAGCTTGCATGCTGACAATTAAGAAATGGGCAGAGCAGGGGGGTCAGGGGCTAACATTTGTTTAGATTCCCACTTCCCAGAGTGATTTGTCCATCCCTACTTATAAGCTCTGTTATCTTTTGGGATTTCTTTTCTTTTTGTCCTTTTTTTTTCCTTTTTTTTTTTTTCTTTTCCTTTTCTTTTCCTTCAGGATACACTGATGCCACGTTTGCAGCATGAACTTCACAAAACACCACCCTTGCCCCCAGCTTCTTGCTCTGCAGTGGTGGGGCAACGAGCGGCCTGTGTATCAACCATCACTGCCAGGAGCTCATCAGTTCTGATCTTCTAATTGTGCTTAATGATTGCTGAAAGGAACCAAACAATCACAAGTGAACTTCGGCTTCCCTGGTAATTAATATTGTTATTACAGAATTGTTAATAATTCTTAGACTCTGGCAATCTAGGAAACATCAAAGATTTTGAGCATCTCCAGGAAGACATACAGCCTGCCCGACTCTCGTTTACAGCTTTGTCCTTATTTTGAACATGCCTCTGACTAGTGCCCAGAAAATCCTTCTAATTGAAATGAGCAGAGTTTCTTGCAAGCAGACATACGTAGATTCAGTCTTGAGAGAATCTTTGTTTTGGGGACACGCTCTGCGGTCCTAGGAGAAACACGCACGGCTTTTGTGCATTGCAGCTGCCACTACAGGCAATGCCCAAGCAAGCGCTGCTTGGTGTTGTGGTGAATTTTCACACGAGCGGTGCAAAACTGAAATTATTCTTAAAGGTTGCTAAACAGCAAATTTGCTATTGCATTCGCTGTATGCAAACAGGCCCACTATTTTGTGTCTTTTGTTGACTGCAATATATTTGGCATGCAAAAGCTGTGTCTTCAGGGATTTTTATTTATTTTTTTTTTTTTTTTAAATAAGAAGTCTGGACATATTGTAAGAGACAAAGTAATTAGCATTCACTCAGCCCAGCAGGGCAGCAATTTAAACTTTTACAAGGAGTCAAAGTTCAGGATGCTGCCCTGCCATCAACTTTCTACATACAGAAGGGATACAGACTGGAATATCCAAATGTTTCAAGCTACTCCGGGTTGTTTGAAACTCCAGTAGACACATTGCTATGGGGAAATTGCTTAATCTGCTCCAGGATTTATTGCTATTGTATGTTCAGTATGGAGGTCTTGGAGGGTCAGAAAGGGCTGCGCTCAGTGCAAGTATTTCATACCATATTAAAAAGTTTCTGACCATAACTTTAATCCTCAAAATCATTACATCCTATTTTTATGCAGACACGCATATAAAAACACTCCACAAAATGAATCTGCCTTTACACCCTACTCACAATAATCCCACAGCGTGGGGAAAGGAGGGAGGTGAAGCACTCTGCTGCTTGCTTCGGTCCAGGAAAAGGCAAGTTTGTTGTCGTATAAAGCAAATAAATAGAAAAGTCAGAAGGAAAAAAAAAAAGCCCTACTGCGTTGGATTGATTTAAGAGTAAGTGCATGCTGCCAGAGAAATAGATTTTTTCACCCGTTAGGCAGTCATTTTTACAAACGTACGATGTGAGTACTGATTAGAGCTCGCAGAGAAAAGAGCAGGGGTTTTTTCCTCCTCTTTTTTTTTTGTTCATTCCACCCTTCACTCCCCATGGCACGACCCCACTCTGCCACACAGCCCCCCCATCTGCTCGGGGTCGCCGGCGGGGAGGACAGGAACCCCAGCCCCTACCCACCGCGGGGAGGAAAATCCAATGCCCCGAGGCTCATGGGGGGATGGCTCGGGGGGGTTCAGGAGGGGACAGGGGGGACTGCAGCTGGTTACAGGAGACACAAATACTTTGCCCCCACTTAGCATAATTATTAGGGGGCTTTCAGTAAGAAACCAGTAACGAATTTCCTTTTTTTTTTTTTTTCTTTTTCCCCCACCCCAGGCTTTCACTTGTAAGAGCAGGTAAAACTAACTAGAAAGAGGAGAGGAGAAGGAAATGTATAACACCACATTCGTTTTGTAGACGATTCACACCCAGTGAAAGCAAAACAACTTCATCAGGAAGGAAATCTGGGTACCACAGAGCTAAATATAAGAAAAAACCTGGGTGAAAAACAGTCTCGTCTAATTACCCCGAAAAGTATTGTCACTATTCTGCTAACTTTATTTGGTAAAAAAAAAAAAAGTTGAATACTTTCATTACAAATTTTGCTGGCATCTTTGCACCTTAGAGAAAGAAATTCAAAAGCAAAAGCATGAGGAATTGGCACACCAAGATTTTAGGCTTCTTGCAGGAGCAAGTTTCAATTTTGTACATTCCCCACCTTCACAGGAGTTTCAAATTCAAAAGAACACACAAACACCTTGTTTGCAAAGAAAGGTATGATCTCTCAGGTTCTTGCCAAGCAAAACAAACTTTGAATGCAAACATTTCAGCTCCTTTCCCATCTCCAGAAGACCTAGTAAAGGGTGTTGCCTCGAGATGCTGCGGAGAAACAACTCTCCGCCTCCCTACCTTCACTTCACAGACAACGGGAATTTTTTGCCTTCCCATTTTACATAAGGCGGCACAAGACGTTAAGTAACTTTTCTGAGTCAGTAATTCAAGCTGCCCCGTGACTGCGGGAGGAGATGGGGATGGCCAAAAGGGTGCTTCGCTTCGTTAACGTACCCCACAACGCTTCCTCCTAAAATGAGACTGACTTTTCCCCCCCCCGCCCCCAACCCCCAATGCAAATTTGTACTAGCTTAAGTCATTAGGAGGTCTAAAGAGTTTATTTCTTTTTCTTCTTCATTTTAAGCCTACCAGATTTCTTCTTGCGGGCGAAATACTGCAGGAGGAGTGTGATGAGAGAATAGGTTTCCTATATATTTATGAATTAGCCCAAACTAAACAGAGAGAAAAGATAATAAAAAAATTACTAATCGTATGAGATTTCCAGACTTCTTGCTTCCAGGAGGCTTGAAGAGTTCAGATACCTGACTGCTGATCTCTAGCACTTTTCGAAACCATATGAGATCAACAGGATCTTGTCCAGCAAGGTCAACGCCAGCAGCCCTGTTAGCGCCCATGGCTGGGGTGCGGGGACCCATCACCCCACCATCCCTGCAGAGCGCCCCTAATCCCAGAGCCGAGCTTTGTTAAAAACCAAAACAAGGCTATTTTCTTTGCCTTCATTAAGGCCTACTCTCATCACAAGTTTAGACAAACTCTTACTCCTAAATTTTCTTTTTTCTGCCACCAGTGCATTTTCTAATTGAAAAGAGAGGTAACTTGTTTTAGTGTCACAGGCTTTAATTAAGCACAGTTTGTCTAGAATAGCTTCAGGGTTTATTTATTATTTATTAAAGAAAGGTTAGTTATTTACTGGGGGGGGAGACACATTTGTAGTTGCAACTTCATGGAATAAATGACACAGCCCATCACTCAGCCTGCTTTAGGACATTAGTGGATTACTATCGGGGTCAGGAAAAAAAATATTTCTTTTACTGATAAATTGTTACATAATAAGGATATTTTTGGTAGTTTCAAGTCTCCCTTGAAGCCGTGGCTGTTTCTGGTCACCATTCAAGGACAAGACATTAGCTTTGTTTAAGGGGGGGAAAAATAAACTACGGGTCTTACTTTGCACCTTACATGCAAGAGTGCTCCAACATCACCGCGACGGGCACCGTAAACAGTGCTGGGTGCACAGGAGGGGACAGGCTGCTGAAGTCCCCACTGCAGACATTTTTCCTTCCCTCTGGCAGAGGGGAAGATCCACCACCAGGGTACGTCCTGATGCAAAGGGACCAGTGTGCAGGGTGGCATTCTCTGGGAAGAGGTAGGACATGCCGCAGACCAGTTCCTGCTGCAGAGAGAAGCTCCCTGCAAGAAAGGGACTATTAAACAGCCATTCAAGGGCAGGGGCCTATAAAGCCAATGAGGGGCCCATAAAGCCATGCTAAGTCATATTTTTGCTTTTTTTTTAATTAAAAAAGCTTTAACTTTCCCCTCACCACTTCTGGGCTGAATTGGTTTGATCCAGAGAGGTAGTTATGCATAAGAGCAACCACTTTACATTGAATTAGGGGATTTCTCATGCAACACATCTCACCAATTACAAGGCAGGGATGCAATTCTATGATTTATAATACATTATACTGTTAAGTAATATAACATTATAGATACAATTTGTACCTATCTCTCCATGGATTAGAGAGGTGGCACATGAAGAGTGGATCATTAAACAGCAGTGCAAGGCCAGGGGCCAAGCACTTCTGTTTAACAAGCTGCTCCAAGTACCACCTCTCTAATCCACGGAGAGAGAGAATAAATTGTTCCTGTATCTTGTTATAAATCATGTTCTTTGGGGTTTTCTTTTTTTTCAATTTAAAAAAAAAAATAATAATTTCTGTTTAGGGCCATCTCTTTCCAGGGCTGAACTAGTTTAAGCTGAAGGCACTTCTGTTCCGGAAAGGGTCTGAAGCCAGTTTGTGTAATTTACAATCTGGCCAAATTTGAGGGCGGTACGGGGGAACAAGCTTGCTGCACCATCCCTCTGGGTGAGGGAAACTACTCTCCTGGCCAGGCCAGTCGGTGGCTGAAGCGCCCACATCCTCCCAGTTGCAGTGGCACGGCTGGAGCTCAGGCAGCCGGAGAGGACAACCAGCTTCAAGCTGCCCCAAGTGAATGGGCTGTAAATGGTAAGCATAGTCTAAGAGGTAAGAGCTTCGGCTACATTCTTGTTTCATCAGGAAGGAGTGTCCTGGGAACACTAAGCGGTCCATCAGCACCCAGTTTGCACGGCACGCGCCCAAAACAAACCCCACCAGCAAGCATCTGGGTGACACCAATGCCTTTGCGGGTGGTGACACCACGCTTGCAACATGGACGTTCCCCAAAGCTAAATAATCCTGTTGCCGTTCCCATGCAAACATTAAAAAGCAGCCATGGCCAAGTAAGCCGAGGTCTTTGGGAGGACAGAGTTGACATGGTGGTATTTCAATGCAGAGTGTGCAAACCTGCTCCGCTCAATGGCCATCTGTAGCAGCTGGAGGTGAGCTCTTTGACCTCTATCTCTTCAGTTTATATTACCTCTCTAGGGTCAATAAATGCAGATACAACTACCAGGCTCTGCAGACAATACACCGCTTTATAACACTG
The DNA here is from genome assembly GCA_013389945.1 of Fregata magnificens. Lineage (NCBI taxonomy): Eukaryota > Metazoa > Chordata > Aves > Suliformes > Fregatidae > Fregata > Fregata magnificens. The sequence continues at coordinate 326,993 of WAAD01012200.1, forward strand.
GCACCAATATTAGGGTTCTGTGCCTCAGCTTCCAGGTTTATTAAACTCCATTATAATCCCCTTAATGATGACAACACCTTTCTATAACAGTACAGTTGCTTGGCTCCTGAGGAGGGTAGCACAATGAAGGAGGCTGAAGATATAAGGACACTGTTAGGCTGCCTTATAGACCCTAACTCATCATGTGACAAGTCATTGATTTCTATTGACAATTTCATTGTAATGTCAGAAAGTAACCTGAATTCATCTTTCATCCACTTCAAAAGTAAACAATGGCCCTTGGAATTAAAAAAAAAAAAAAGGATAGCGCTAAAAAAATAACAAAAATAATAAAAAGAATCCAGCTCTTCCTCAAAAAAAACCCCCAAACAGAGAACCAAGACCGCTTGGTAGCTATGTAGAGCAGAGCAAACTATTAATAGAGAAGACATTATTTGAGAAATTCTCTCACTGCTTCCATTTACAAATTATTCACAAATCCACTGTCATTCATTCAATTCTTTTGCATTTATGAAACTATATTAAATTAGCATTGTTCCACAAAAACTATTTTCAGCCTAAGAAAAATTTCCAAGTGATATTTACAGTGTTTGCTGACAAGACATCATCACCTCAGCCATGATAAGGTGCCATTGCTGTCCCCTGGCTTAACAAGCAGCTCTTAAATAAATAGGGACTGGGGGATACTACCGTCAGATCTTCGATGCTGTCTATGTTTGAAAGGGAAGATAAAAAGGAAAGGCTGGCAGGACTTAGCACTACATTACATTTCTATTAATAAGGAACGGCAATCAGCTCTAAAATTAATGTGGATCCGTTACGTCTTCACACACACAAAGAATTTGTGTCTAAGGTGTTCACATGGTGTGTGATGCAAATGATGGGGCCAAGTCGTTTGTTTTTCTGTTTGATTACCTCTGGGCCTCCACTCTGGTCTGGTTTTGTATGGTTTTCTACAACAAACAACGTGCAGTCACATAGGATAAAGATCTAACTGTCGGCGTGGTCCCTCTCTGCTTGTCTAGAGGCTGGACAGAAATACTTCATATGCATGCAAAACGCTAACTGAAATTTGCTAATTTCTAGGTTTTGGCCACCTGTTGCTCTTCACCACTACTGTTTAATAGACATGAGTTTGCACACGGTGCAGGTTAAAAGTTTTACTGGATTTAAGGCTAAGACACTTCCGAAGTCCTCCACAGATGGGAACGCTGAAGTAAAGATTTCCACACTGTGATGAAAAAGAAAGAGACCCTGGAGCCTTAAAAATAAAATAAAATAATGAAAATACACCTCTTCATTTCAGTTTCACGGGATTCAAATGATTTACAAAAATTCCCTAAGCAATTTTCCTGCAGCACAGCTCCCTAATGAGGCTGGGGAACCAGCTTCTCTCCACACTACCACAAATAGCTAGTCAGGGCTGAACGAAGGCTTTCTTGGCTGGTGCAGGTCTGCGACGAGCGTAAAAGGCAAACTCTTTCAAGGTGGAAATCACACTACTGATGCCAAGATGCTGGCCATAACTTAACCATCAGCCAACTACTTTTTCCAGTGACAGACCGTCCCGTTACATACTCTTAATTTTGAGGCATTTCTTTGGGGTATGCTGAAGTAGGTTGCTTTTTCAATAACGGTTACTTGGGATATTGTTTTAAGTGGTTATCTTCAAGCAGCCACAAACTGAATAAATGTTAAGGAAAGCATCCAAAATTACCTCTTGCCCTATAAAGTTTTGGCATAAATAGGATCTCAAGATATTTCATTATGTTGTCTTGGACAACCAGGAAGAACGAGACAGAAATGCTTCATCAGTCTAGAGATTTAAAAAAAAAAAAAAAGAAAATAAAAGAATAGCTGTTACAAAGAGGAGGAAACAAACTCAACAAACTCAACAAGGCATTTGCTGATAGGAAATTTGTATTCCTTTTAAAACATTATCTTACGTGTTGTTTGTCTGTTCAAGTGACATCGTCTCTCCAGATACGGCCCATCTAGCTACTCACAAGCAAAAGACAGAGAGCCATCCTGGGATCTTGTCACATCATCTCACACAGGGAGAAGAAACCTGACAGTGCCTGGGACGTCTTGGCAAGAAGAAGCAACAAAGAGCAGCCAGGAAGGGAAGCAGGGAAGAGATGCAGGGAAAAGCAGGGAAGAACTGCATCTCTCAGCAGGGAAGAGATGCATATCTTGATAGACTCCCCCTCTCATTCTTCTCCAACCTCCGGGCCCAGCTGGGCTCAACGTCCCAACTGCTCTCCCCATTCGGATGGGGGAAGCGCACGGCTGGCAATACACCCGACAGGCTCAAAAGGATCCGAGAACACCCTCAGGTTCACAAGCACCCAGAGTTTGCCAAATCGTTTCAGCTCATCTCTAATTGTCAACGATCTCTATTAGCTCAGTAGTGTGGCTTTGACATAAGGATGAACAGAAGGGTTGTTACTGGCTAGTGATAGGAGAGGAGCTTCTGGTCCAAGGAAGAAAAGCATCTTCCATGGCAGGAGGAGAATCTTTTTTTTTTCCTTCCCACATAGGCTATACTATATGGAAGGCTAAACAACAGAAGACAAAGGGACTACACAATGGATGTCCATCAGCTTAAACTTTTCCTAATTTCACATAAAAAAAAAGAAAAAAAGAAAAAAGGCTTTATTGTAGTGCTTCACAGTTTTAAGCAATAACAGATCCATTTCATAATCACCTCCAAGAGAAAAAAAGGAAAAAAAAAGGAAAATAGCACCATGCACCACTATCACAGTACAGCACAACTCCATTTGAACCTTCAGCTACAGGAGACGGCTTGTTTGATGGTGGCAGCTCCTTCTCCAGAGCACTTCCCTCTTGGATGGCTGGCTCCTCTGACGCACAGCACCATGGCGCAACTTTCCCCATGCCAACTCAAGCTAAATTTATGCAGATGGAAAGAAAAGGGAGAAGGAAGAGTCTCCACTAAGGGCTAAAACCACTCTGAGACCACGTTTTCTCAGACAATGCCAAAATTCTGATCTTTCCACATTATTTCCGTGAACAACAGCCCGAGTTAATAGGACTTAAAAGCACCCCAAACACATTTTTGGTTTTGCAAACAGTGTTTCATTCACGCACGTCTGCCTGGTGATGCATCAATACAATTGTAACGTGATAGCTGCCAACCCTGGAAGGGTATATTTCTCAGTGTACCTGGAATGCTAGAGAGACTAAAGCTGTTATGAGATTAAAATGAGTTTCACTACATAGAAATAAGAGAGGGATTAAGTCAGGCCTGTAGTTAGAAGTTACTTGAGCTTCCCAAACCGTCCAGGGCCACTGCCACCCCTGCTTTAGACTTAAATTTTTGCCCAATACAACAACAAGCAAAAGCGTCCCCTAGGTCCCAGAAGTGACCCCGGTTACACGTTAGAGCCTGGGATGGGGTCAGGCATTCAGGTGGCAGCTGCACCCACTTGCAGAGGCAGGCGGCTTTGCTGCTTGAGACGAGATGTACCACAAACAGGGAAAATAAACCAACCCTAAATTAAAGCCCTTCCAACATAATGCAATTATACTACATAATGTTTGCTTATCTTATATACACTCAGAGAGAAGATAAATGTCTAGTAAAAACCACAATCCACCATTAAACAGCTATAAAATACTTTGCTGTCTTCCCGTTTCAAAAGATCCCATAGTATAAATAGTGGTCAAAAGTTCAGTGAACTGTCTTGTAGTCTGGTGCTCCATTCAAACCCTGCTATTTCCAGAGAGTCTCCTGACACCGTATCTAATTTCCAAAATGAATATGCTTTAATTTTCCTTCTTCATGCATTGTGCCTTTTCCTCATTTAAAACAGCAACAGCCTCTGGCAGTAAAGGACATCACATTTTTGTGAGATGAAGCTTTTTTCCCCCCCCTATATGCAGGAGAATGGCATGGGTCAAGGGAGAAAAAATGTATGCAAAAAACATCACAGCCCACTGACCCCAGTATATTTTACATTACAATTTTGCCATTTCCAATATAGGTTCATTTTGCAGTGGACCATATCAGCCATATTTCAGGATTTACAAAAAAAAAAAAAATTCAGTACCTGGAGCATGGTCTGCATACAGTGTGTCCTAATGCAATATATGGATTGTCTTATTAATGTGTAGGGTAGCTTGCAGAGGACGCACACGCATGCAGGGAATACTTATACATGCAGAGGAGGCAGCACAGGTGTACCTATTGTGGATTTGTATATACATTCAATTATATCTGCAGATAATATGCAAGTGCATTTTCATGTCTTAAAAACCAGACTGCTATATGCTGCAGGTGAAACCCCTCAAATCAGGGGGATTTTCAGTGGGGAGGGGGTTTTGCCATATAAGCCTTCCTCCCCTGAGCCATTAAAGTCCCCGTAATGGGGCACGTGACACAGGCTCAGCCCTTTAAGCTGAGGTTGCCATGCTTTCAAGGGGCAACAAAAGTAGCTTTATCCCCTGGCATACATTAAAAGGCCTCCTTCCACCTCTTAGCCTAGGTAGAGATAATTCAGAGCCTGATTTGAAAGGCACAGAAGGTTCTGGTAGCTTCTCAGTACTTTGCAGCCATCCTTCACCCCTAAGTGTTTTAATGAAGTTCAGCTGTGACCACAAGCTCACAAACTTATTTAGCTGGAACACCTGAAATCTGTGTTAACACTGCTGGGTTTCTCTGAAACTGTGGCAGGGGAGGAAAAGATACACCTTTTGTTCTCCCAATCCTCCTCCAAGACCAGACACACCAGGAAACGGATGAAGTGGAAACTTGGGGCAATCCCTGTTTTAACCAGGGGTAAAACCCACATACTCAATACAGGCATTGCCTGAGCAAAGACCATAACAATTTTGACTTCATGGACCGCAAAGACCATAATGCTCGCAGAACTGACACATCTGACCATTACAAACACAATCATCATCCAGTATTTTGACAGAAAATCAAAGTAGTCTGACTTTCTTATGAAGTACCAATTCTCATAAAATCTTGCTGCTATCTACAGGTGGTCAGCTAGGTGAAGACTCACAAGAGAGGCAACACATGCACACAGGTGTCTAAAGGTTAAGCATGCCAACAAAGCAGAATCACATAATGGGGGGTAAATATAGGTGGGTAGAGGGATTAAAAAGTAAAAAAAAAAAATTAGGTTCTCACCACATAGACAAAATCGTCATCTTTCACATCAAGCAACTACTCCACCTTGCAACTGCCATGGAAAGGAGCAACTTCAGGTCCTACAACCATCAAACTTTCTCTGCCCATCATCTCAAAAAAGCTTGAAGCACCGTCATGCGACAAAGCTTTAAGACTTTAGGAATAATGGAAAAACTTACCTGAAGTTCAGGGTAGCCCAAGACAGAGGGACCTAGGTGGTTGGATGGAGGTGTTCAGAGGCAAGGTGAAGCAGCATGCAGTAAAGCTGCATGCACCAGGAGCAACCAGAAGCTTCAACCATGGTGGAAGCAGCTCTACAGGTGTTTGGGATACACTAATTAACTCCCTTTAGCTCATTGGTTGCAATTACTCTACATCCATACCCTGCCAGCTCAGCTCCCCAAGTCCTGACTCAGCATACCCTAAATCCTGGTCTGGATCTGCTTCTGGGGTAGATAAAGCAGCTTTGGGTTATTTCAAAGTCCTGGCCAGGGTACTATGGGGAAAGGGTCTCCTTTAACAGGAGGCAGCTGGGAGCCTTACGACCTTGGGGTTGGGAGGTGGGGACAGCCTGCTGAAAATGAACCTAACTGCAATTCTAAGAGCAGCAGGTTTTTTTGTTATTTTAAGTAGAAAGGGTAAAACATGCAATATTTTCTTCAGCTGTTAGCTCTCTTAAATGTCACAGAGAAGCATCCTGTTGCCTGGCAAGTTGTGGACTTGGGGCTCAATAGGTTTGCTTGCTTATTGTCTGCATCTACCTGAACTGGTTTTTAATAAAAGCCTTTGAAGAAAGAAAATCGCCTGCATGAGATGAGGCATTGGGAACCTGAGTGGAGGCCCTTGAGAGTTGCTGAGCTACTCAGTGGCAGTCGATTGCATCCCTGATATATCCCTTTCCTTCATAATTGCAAATCCCTTCCGCGATGCTCTACGCAGGACCTGCTTTTCTGTAAGCGGTTATTGGATGGGAACCCAACGGTGGTGTTTACACCTCTACTGTCTCAAGAATTTCAGTATCTGCCTGGCAAACACTGCTGTGTTTCAAGTGGCCAATTTGAGCAAACTAGATGTGGCTGAGTGCAAAACTTTGTCCTTTCTATATTCATCTTGGGCTCTGAACTTATCAAAATGAACCTTAATTTCATAAAATAATAATAATAATAATAATAATAATAAT
>WAAD01012201.1:573-60478 GCA_013389945.1 Fregata magnificens
AAAAAAAAAAAAAACAAAAACCCACACACTTAGATCCATAATGTGATATATTATACACATATTACTAAAGGATGTTTCGAATTTAAAGCATGTAGAGGCTAACTAAGGATCTGAAATCAGGGAAATGAGGAGACAGATGTGTGGGCAGGACTGACAAACTTAGGATTTGCAGTTTCCACCTCTCACCCCTGCAAATAAATTAACTAGAAAAATATTACCAATGACTGTTCAGAAATTTTGGATTTTTTTTCATAAAATGACAAAAATTAATAATGCATATTTCTTCCACAGGCTCCCTGTAAGTAATTACAGCTCACATATGCTCAGAAGCAGCTCAGATGCTTTGGAGTCTCAATGGTAGCAACAAAAGAGAAAAGAATGGACTGACAAACATTAAATGAAGAGGAAAGGAAGATCCTTTAAGGCAGCTTAAGACAAGCCCCTACAGAGTCAAGGAAAGCAAAAGACAAGACAGCAAAGATAAAGAAACTGTATAGAAAGTCCCTCTATACAATCAGTAAGAAAGAATAAAAAGGTAGAACTAATAGGCTCAATAATAGACCTTCAAGTAAAACTGTATAAACAGCATTTGAATACATCCTTCATTTTCTCAGAACAAGTCCAAACATCTAAAACAGTGCTGGTAATGTAAATCAATACATATATATAGCATGTGTGCAAGAGAGACAGCAAGAGATCATTTCTTCCTATAACATGATCCAGCAGGACTATCTTCAGTATCAAGTAGCCAAGACAGCCACCTGTCCCAATGGTGAGTTACACAAGATGACAAAAAGTAAAATACTTATTACCTGCTGAAACTAATAGTTTCCTATTAAAAGCCACTACATTGCCAAAAGTCATTACTAACTTTCTTAGAATTTCATTAGGCATGAAGAAGGAAATACCCATTAAGAAAGAAATGAGGGAGAGAAGTTCCTTGTACTGGATAATTTGAGTTTGCATAAAAAATGATTATTATACAACATATATTTGCTGTATATCATTTTAGACTAAGATCTGAATTTTCAGTTCCGTTAAGACAAAAATGTTTCCTTCACATGAAGTCTGCATTCAAAATGTCTTTGAAGAATCTAAGAGTTAAAACCAAAGGTCCACCTAGACCAACATCTCACCTGGAACCAATGCTGGATTCTTAAGGAACAGCATCAGAACAGGGAAAGTCTGAATGACATTTCCTAGACAATCCTCCAACTATTAAGAACGTGTGACTCCGGAAGCAGAAGGGTTGTCTTTGTTTCAACAGCCTTTCCATCATTTTGTTTTCTTCTCCATATTTATCCAGAGGTTGTTTTGTTTGGTTGCTTGTTTAATGTAAACCAAGAGCAACCACATTGTCTTGTAACAGGGTGTTTTACAGTGTGACTACTTCCCATGTGGAAATGACTCCTGTTGCTTGGCATCCTTTTGAACCTGATATCTACCGGGTTTGTCTGATGACACCTAACGCATACTGGAGGAAGCAGTTATTCCTTAAGTCATAAAATTTTTTGAAGCTTCTATGCTTCTCTTGGGAGGCTTGTCTAAATGTAACCATTCTCACTATTGGAAATGTGTCCTTTATTTTTAATATACCAATTACAGAAAAGAAAAAAAAAAAGAAAGAAAAAAGAAAGTACACAGGTGGCACAATCAGGTCATCTTTCAAATCTCAGAGGACAGAGATGCATTCTTTACTTATTTCAATTGAAGGTCTCTTTCTCCAATTCTCATGAGCTTTACAGGTGTCCTCTGTGCCCTCTTCTAGTCTTCAATTTTGTTTTTAAGCTACAAAAAACTGGACATAAGCATTATCTTCTGCCTCATAAACATCACATATAAAACGTATGTTTACATATTTATATTTTTACTTATTGTTCTGTTATCACACACACAAAATTCTCGCTAGCTCCTATTGACATAGCATGACAACATCCCTGTTGCATTGTGGGCTGCTATGATTCCTGCACATTTTCAACATCCATGCTTTTGAAGAGTGAGATCCTCTTTGTATTACTTTGGTCTACATTTCTTGTTCAAATATACATAATCCTGGATTTTATTTCAGTGGATCCCAATAACCATGTAATTCAAATCATACTGTGCAACTGCCCTATTACTATCATTTGACATTCTTCCTAAATCATGTATTTTGCAATGCACAATGGTAAGGTTTTTTCCAACAGTTCTGTGAAAAGGAATATTTCACCTTTGAAATTATGAAAAGTTCTGGAATAATAAAATACGAAAGTATATTTATTGTGTTTTTAAATAAAATATTCATAACATTATACAAATGTCACTAAACCAAACAGATGCATAGGCAGCCTTGATTCAGGTAAATGACATATTAGCATGAACAATCATAAAAAATGCGTAAGGAGTAAGAAGCCTATTTAATGAAAAAACATAGAAATGTTTCCATATGTTTTATGAAGTATTCTTTACCCTTTAAATGAGCACATTCAGATTTAGTCGCTGGCTTTGTTTCAGAAAAACCCCATCTGTACACTACATCGCTTACAGGCACATCTCAGTCATGCAATAGCTATGTCACAGCTCATATATCAAATAAAAATCACATTCAAGGCCACACAACCTTATATACCCAAAGTCTTCCATTCTATTTAAAGTAATCCTAAGAGAGCTCTTATTGCACCTCACTGCTGATGTCACATGACTTTTGTTGGGAAACAGAGTCCTACAACTGAAATATCAAACAGTTCTTAACACAGATGAGAATGATCTAAAGGACAACTCTATTGTACTTCTATATTCTGGAAGTCTTTTTTTTTTTAAAAAAACAAAGAAACAGGTGTGGAACTAAAAGTATAAAAATAGTAGCACTGCACAACATTATGTTGTACTGTGAAAAGCAGGACAAAACACAGGCAACTCACAGTAGGCTTAAGGAATTCATCTGACACATTTAGATTCCAAGGCTAATAAAGTTGATTGCCCACATCAAGGCCAGAAAGTGAAGAAGTTGTTATTTTACCTTCCCAACATCAAAGGTTTCGGTGCCAGAACAATCTCATTTCAAACCCAACAGCAAGGATAACTGATAAGTCAGAAGGCTTCCATCCACATTACATGGCAGTCCATAAACCCATTAACTTTTGTAGCAAGGAAACAGTATGAACAGCCATGTCAGAAATCTTTGAAATCATACAAACCCAAGCCATCTCCTCCACAGAACACCTTGAGCAAGGAGAATGCTGCTGAAACATTTTTCTATTTACTTTTTTTTTTTTCCTTATTATCAGGAAGTTTCCTTTACCAAAGAGAAATTGTGCAAAAAAGAAAAAGTATCTGCAGTAGTCAGCTAAATACAAATGCCTCACAATGAAAACCAGCTATCTTCAACTAAAAAGAAAGATTCATTCTTGCCAGTGTCTAGAATTACAACATATCTCTGAATTACCGGCAATACATGTAAAGATGATTATTCAACAGTTGTTGCTTGATAACTTCCTAAGAAGATAAAAAATATTTCCAGTACCATATGAAATAGCTGAGTCACTATAAAACAGAATATGTTTGTTGCTTTTGGGTTTTTTTGACATTAAAGATTACACTGACGAATGACATAGCCATCATCAGGAAACTATATTACACTTATTTCACTTCAAACAGTCAGTTTCATGGAGTTTATCCGAAGCACATTTAACTGGTATTTAAAACAATTAGTAAAGCAAAAGAAAGACAAGCCAACTTCTAAAACATGTCACAGTCAGGAAGCTTTGTAAACTTTTCTTATGATCTGGTATTGTAAGCCTGGATTCTTGTAATACTGATGAAACATTTCATTTTTCAATCACCGCTCACTACAGATAAACCTATTAGGTTAATATGCAACAGAACGAACAGAAGCCTCATCTAAAGAAAATATATACACAACAAGATACAAATTAAATATAAACCAACAGCAAAATATACAACTTCAGCTCGCATCAAAAGCTAACAAGGGTCAACTGCATCAAATAGACACAGCCTGATCAAGAGGATAGTTCAGAAATCACCTGGCTCCAGTTAGAGATCTGGGGGAAATAACATTTCAAACAGAAAATAATTTGTGAAGCATCAAGTAACACAAAATGAAAAGGAAAAGAAGGAAGCCTTGTGACCATCCAGCCTCAATTCTTTTAAAATACAGGCCATAGGATCACCCTCCTGTATTTAAACAGTAGCATGAATCTATCAAAAAAAACCCTGCAGTCTCAGTAAGTTGTTGGAGTTATTAACTACTGTCAACATAAAACAGCATCTACTAAGTGGAACTTGTTTTGGCTACTGGAACTTATTACACCTCAATTTTCTAGACAGAAAAGTTTCATTTTGAATACATGATGCAGTTGCCTCAAATACCAGTAGATTTGCCTCTTACAAAGCAACTCTTCCAGGCTTGCAAGTAATTTCTGTTACGAGTTCATCTCCCACTCCAAAGTCCACATGAGTCTTAAGAATATCAGTGGCTTTTCAAATGCCAAAATAATGACTTGAATGGCATTCGGAAGTCAAGCTGTTCTTTGAGGCTTCTGGGAGGACAAGACAACGTACAGTGCTAATCCGATGTAGGACAACCATGGAGCCATTTTTCAGCATTATGCTCTTTTTGTTTATATGCTTAAAATCAATGAAAGCAAAGACAAAAAATGGCAAAGAATGAAACAATATTCCCCACTTGAATACAAAGTCTTAGCCAAAAGAGTATATATGTGTTTAATATAGGTAAAAGAAAAAGTGAATTACAGAAATCATAAATATTTTAACTCTTGTTTAAATACTAACTGAATGGCTTACAAAAAAGAAGAAAGCAACCTGATGCTATGGCTAGCAAGTTTCTGAGCTCCACCTGATAAGCTGTGTCCAAACAGGGAAGCACCCATAAAGGTACATTGGCTCTGAACTGTGATTTTAAGTGCAAATGCACTAAAAAGTCATTTTCTAATTGACTAAAACAAAAAAGCTCTGTACTACCTCAACAAAATAGAACATACCTCCTAAGTATAGAAGAAAATTGAAGTGGGTTTTACAGAAATGAAGGGCATATCTTTTCCCTTTAGATTGAGATGCTAGAAGATGTCTACTGACTACAACTTTTTAAACTATGTACGATTAATTAAAAAAGTTTCAAAACAGAAATAAAGGGAAGTCAGAGTTCATTAAAAAAGTTTACATTATAGTTCATGGCCCTATTTTACCTACTGTACCAGCTCATTATTTTTTACTACCATTTTGGACAGCAATTGCAAGTCATACTGCAGGATAGAAAAAGAAGGAAGTGAACCTTAGAGAAGAGTTGCTTAAAAGACTATTCCTCAAATTTCAGAAAGGTTAACGAATGAATTGCAACTCTGAACTTTTTGATACATCTTAAACTCTTAAGCCACCACGTGAAGAAATCTGACACAATCACCGTTTCATCATAGTTTCAAAGAGCACCTACCTCTGCTTGAGAAGAGCCAGTATTCATTCCCACATGTAAGTCACTAGCCACCTGAACTTCATCTCTTACCCTTGCTTCTACCACCATAATCAAATTCAAGATTCTTAGCTCTAAGAGGAATAGCAGTCTACCAACAGCTGTAGTCCAAGAGGACCCCCCTTTCACCTGCCCTGGGGCACTGCGACTGCACTGGTATCGCAATGGGTGACAGCAGGGTGACACACAAAGCTCCTCGGGAGCTGTCCTGGAAGAGCGAGTCACACCCTCCTGCAAGTGCTGGGTGTCGGCACTAGATCCCCCTTTGCCACCCCTTCCCCAGGCAGAAGAAACCCAGAAACCCAAATCTCCTCTTTGGAGCACCATCAGGTCTTTTCAATAGCCTGCCACCTCAAACAATTTCTTTTTTCTGCCATTCTTTGTAAAGTTTTCAAGCTGAGTTCTGCAGTATTTCTGTCATCTATCAGAAGCTTATACTTTCGTAAATGAAGGGTGGACTGGAATTCCAAATAGACAATACTCAGGCATATACTGAGGCTGGCATACTAAAGCTTCAAGTTTCTCCGTTCTTTGCAGCAGAAACTTTTGAAGTACTATAAATGCATAGGAAATAAATATGTTATCAGAATATGTTCAATTATATTCAAACAACTGAGAGTAAAACACTTGAAAGAACACACTGCAAAGGAGATTAAGGAATGTGATACATACACATAGAGAAACTGTTACGCTACACAGAGAAATCTTATTGCATTACAGCAAACAAGAATTTCAAGGGAAAAATCAAAGAAAAATCTCACAAAAAAACTAATTAACATACAGATACTGATGCCATTTTGAAAGCCTAAGAACAAAGCCACCTGGTGCAATAAAACATAGTCTTATGTTCACCGTGGAAGCATTCATACAGTTAGATGGGTTCCAGAAAAGATTGGGCAATATTATAGAAACCTAAATGACAATCTTCATAACTCAGACCAGCTTCAGAATGTAACAGGGAGGGAAATACACAAATTTAGTTCTCTAGAAAGTCATCCATTTTACTTGTACGTGTGCTTCAAGGTGTTCCGTTATAAAGTCTGCAGCTCCTTTTTCTGCAGCCCAGTTTTCTCATCAAATGCTACCACAGCAAATGCAGCATCTGACTGAATGCTTGATAGACTAATATTAGAAAAAAATGTTTTTCAGTGAATGCTCTGAACCGTATTTCTTTATTTAATCTCACAACCACACTTGTGGACTTTTTAGTGCTTAGTGCAATGCCCTAAAAATTCATCACCAGCTCTTTTCTGTTCATCATTTTCCCCTCCAGTTTTTAAGTTAGAACAGTTCTTTACTGACATCGTTAGAAAGAAACTCCCCTAAAGGTTTATAATCAAACTCAGACAAATCATACAAATGAAAGTAGCAAAGAAATTAGGAGGGCATGAGATGGGAAGACTGAGATCACGACAATAGTTTGGTCCAGTACTATTCCCTTTTTCTGCTAGTTTTTTTTTTCCTGTATTTAGGGAATATTCTGTACATGCAAAGAGAGTTTTTCAAGCCTCTCTGCAAAATTACAGAAGGCAAATTTTATGCATTAAAGAAGTAGTTGTTCTTATTGCTCAATATGATAGAGGAACTATCTTGGTGATAAGAACAAATCTGCTGGCAAGCTGTGTTTCATTGATAACATATGGGATACTGCAACATACGAATGGATAGCAGCATAAAAGTGATCCCACTGGGAAAGTAGCCTGGACATGAAGTACACATCAAAGCAAGTTTTATAAAAAGCTCTCTTGAAAGACAGAAGATCAAGTGCTTAGCACTTCGGTGATCACAACCACCTCATCTAAGCCCAGTGGACTGAATAGAGTTAACTGATGAAACCAGGAGCTACGAGAGCTATAGGAAGATGCAATCATATGAGCTTTCAACAGAACTGCAAATGCTTTGCTTTAAAGCTTACGGTCAGTCTAAAAGGAGTAGACATAAATATCTATAGACTCCTAATGTCTCTGAAGTGATCTGGTTTGTTGGCACAAACAGTGTATTTTTAGAGGCAATATCCTAAGACCATGCCCTGAATAGTGCAGTTCACCCTTCTGAACTGCATGTTATCTTGGTTATAACACAATTTCACAGCATTTGAAAAGCTGTTGAATACACGCAGAAACTATGTTCTTTAGAAGCTAAGTGGGACTCAAAGAATCTGCAAAAAGATTAAGTATAATAGATATAACAGGTGTTTTACATCGTATACCCTACAATTCTAAACTTGCCAGTCGGACATTTACTGCCAAGAGCATACCAAGCACACAGTCATCACTACTTACAACAGCAAATATTCACTGTCAAGCACCCATACCAAAATTGCATTCAAATCCTGGGAAGCATGAAAGGCAGTACAACTGGTTTAAAAAAAAAAATTTAAAAAATCATCCTCTCTGTTCCCAATTCCTTGGTTTGTAACAGGCAATAAACAAAAAACTCTTTTTGCTTTGGTATATTTTGGAGGGAAGGGAAGAGGAGAATTTGTTCCCTTCTGGCAGGCAGGGCTGCCACTTGTCTCCATCCTACTGGGTAAAAATTGATTCACTTCTGACAGCAAAATCACAACAACAGACTCATGTGATGTCCAATGTGTGTCTGAAAAACACTTATTTTACTCCTAACTCTAGTCATCCTTTGGAAGCGTAAGTTTGAAACCTTCTCAACCAACCAAACCAGACTCTTATTTAACTCCTCCTTTTGCTGACACCCGCTGCAAATGGATGGCTGACTAATTCTTCACAGTGGCAACAAATCTGAAGGTAGTCAGAAAAGACCATAATTCTGCATCCCAAAATTTAATTCAGGTCTGGATTTCTGAGATGCCATGTTGGTATATATGTTAAAGGGGAGCAACAGGATTTAACATAGTCTTTCGACAGCCAAAATATCAGAAAATACAAAGTCAGAAAGCTGTATGGATCCAACTATCAAACAGTGGGATACAACCACATTTGGAGGATTTTTTTTGCTATCTAAACGGAAACCAAAAGACACCACATAGCTTCTGAGTACAATCCACTAAGCTTACACTAAATAGGCTGATAAAGACATACCAGAGAAGTGATTTTTCAGGAGAATTTTCTTTGAGAAGACAGTAAAAAGGTAAGAAAAGCATTCCAGAACATAGATGAAAATGGAAATCTCAAGGACTCCTTGACTTCCTAAAATAGGAAGTTGGGGCGACTCTAAGTCAGCACAGAAACGCTTCTTGGTCAGCTTGTAGTAACGCATATGACTAGTTTATCAGTATTTCTAAAGAAAAATAACAACAACTAAAAACTTTTCTCCAGTAATTCCAATTACTAAAATATCTAGTTTGAGATGACTTGGCTACATCACAAATCTGAGATAACATATAGGACAATGAAAAATGCTAATACAAGAATGAAGTAGTTGGCTTAACAAAATTACTGTATCCAGCTGCAGTATGTTACGCAAGCCAGGTAAATACAAGAGATCTAACATTAGAAGGGAACTCAAGGCCTCTGCAGAGGTGACAGGATATATTACTAGATTCTACAATGTTGGGATTCTTGCATCTTCCTCTGAATCATCCAGTATTCACTTCTCTCAGAAAACAGATAGAGCCAGACTACAATATACTCCCGCTAAGGTGACAATTCCTATGAAAAAGAACTACAATGTAGTTTATTAACAAGATCAGACGCCTTAGAGCAATGAAGCTTTTCTTCTTCCAACAGCAGGTTGAGAAAAAACATGTCAATGTCTTAAATTGGAAAATTTGAAAAATTACTCAAATACTTAAAAAAAACCCCTTTGCACCAGTCTAGATTTAAAATGTTTCTATAACACTACCCGAGAGCTGCATTTCTTCTTAATTTCTGTATTTTCTACATAGTCACACCCCATGCCCTGCAATAAATAAGGAAAAAAATGGTTACAAAAATCCTCAGTTCAGAAAAAGCATCTTTAACAAGAAAAACATTTGAAACTACCATGCAAGAGATAATTTTACACCTCCATACCTAACTGATGAGATCCCCTGCTGTTTATTAAAGAAAAGCAGAAAAATAGGCAAATCAAAAGGAGAAAGGAAAAAATCAGAACAAAGATATTCAATAAAGAAAAGGGTCGAACATCCCAGGATCCGACATAAAAACAGTAAAAGGAGGAAAAGGTCATGAATGAGATGCAGCAACAAAGCCAGGGTGTAAAAACAAGAGAAATCAGCACAAGAAGGTGTAATATCATTTAGGATTTATCATGTTGTCCTCAAAACAGAAAAAATAAAGCAAAAAATGAGGGTGAAAAAGGAAAAAATAGATGAAAAAGTTTGGTTTGATCTGTATCCATACCAGCCTTATGATGTAATCGTACCAGAAAGAAACCAAGCTCAGACTGGGGACTAAGCTTATTTAGATGATCACCAAGTAAAACAAAGGTGTTTCTGGAAATAGCTCTGATTACTTGCTCTGAATTGACAGCAGCCCTGGTTCCAAAGTATGTTTTGGAGGATGTTAAGCAGATGTAGGAGCTCTTATTTTGCATAAGACAAAGCTCCCAAAATCCAGGAGCTGTGGTTATCCATAGAACTCTGACATCTCCTTAGAACCTAAGCTTCTAATTAACATACTGCATAGTGTGATATATATCTTTATTGATGAAAAAAAAAAAAAACCTACAACAATACTGCAAAGTAAGGAATACTTTCCTACAATAGTACAACATTTCAAAGCAAGATCAAAGCAGTTACATCTGCTGTGCCATATTTAATTTTCCTATTACACTTCACACAAACAGAAGGGACATTCACTGGATACCGTTAAATAACACTGTAACAGAACACCTCCCTTTCTTCATTTATTCCTTAGTAATTCCCCTCCAAAAAGCAAAATCAAAACTGTAAAATGTCAATTTAAAAATTGTCTTGATTACTATAGTTTCCTGAGAATCTAACGTTTCACTAACTTTGTCTGCCTTATTGTTACTACCTTTTTATGTTACTGTGTATTTCTACCATCGGTAGAATTTTTCTCCAAAAGAACTGCCCACCTTTAGAGGCATAATACTAACCTAAACAATTCATGGTCAAAGCACTCCTCTAATTGTAGGTTAGTACTTTCCAGTAAAAATACACTTTCTGTCCTTACCACTACCTTATTACATGTACCTTGCATTAGTTTTATTCTATGACTATGAGGTGGACTGGATACATAAGAAAAACATTATTCTTTACTGCAAGGGTCACAATAACTCCTCATACAGTCTGCACTTCAACAGCTTAATAACTCTCCCACAAGATATATTCTTAGAGAAGAATATATATTTTTTTTAATATCCATGCAATTACAAACTGGGATTTGGATCTATAATCTTTAGGTTTAAAATAATCACAACATGTATAGCTTTTTAAAAAGCCTGATATAATATAATAATAAATGATCTAGGGCATCAGACTAGCAATTACTATTGTAGTACGTAATACTCTGGTATCTGTCTATGGCAAGAATACCACTGGTATTTATCATCTTACCTTGTCACAAGAACCAAAATGCCCCCTCAAATGGAAAGTAATTTTCCATGTCATTCACTAGAGTTCATTACATAAAAGTAATTTTAGAGCATACTAGTATTTTGTAAACTATTAGTATTGTAGGCACTGTTATAAGAAGTATTAAGCAGCAGTCCAATACTTGGAATCCGTCATGATTTCAACTTAGTGTAACTTTTATTTGATTAAGACTAGACACATTACAAACTCACAGCTCAAGATCAGCTTTCAATATTACATGTTTGCAAACAGAAAACATACTTCTACCATGTTTAATAGTTTATAAAGGTGCTTATTCTTAAACCTACTTCTCATTATGCCTTGGGTTTTTTTTCCATGAAGTAAAGATTACTACTACAGCAAACATATTTTTTACTCCAAGAAGTTCCTCACAGGAACTTCTTCAATTCTGTACTTTGTATTTTTTCATTTCATTCACATTCCCTAATAATCTATTCCATTCAAAATTTCCTTGCTGATATTTCTTGCCTCATCAAGATCAAAACCTCTAATTAGCCTGCTACTTTCCAAACTGCAAAATTTCTCATTCTGAATAACAAGAAGGAAGACGTGCTATTCCAATTTCTTTTAAAGTGATCCAAGTTGTTTCAGGATCACAAAGCATTTTTATTAACTTTAGCCCCAAAATGGCAAAAAAAATCCGACGTTGTTATTCAAACAAAACTACTGTCCTGCACAGCATTACAAACTGAACAAACTATTGCACTCAGACTGAATGCCATGCGTAACAGAGTGATACAATACAATCTTTTCTCATTACTTTTTTTCTTTTTACATACATAAACCTAAGGATAGTGGGGTTTGTTTTTCCAAGAAAAGATCTTCAGTGAGAGTGTAGCATCTGTGACAATCTGTATGGCAAGACTTACATGGAACATTTTCTTCTGGATCTACAGTAATTTGGAGAAGGATTAGATACTTAATTTAGTCACTATCTTCGTGCTCTTATTTTAATGCTTACAATTCTTGGCACTTGCAGCTGACAAAAGTGGGGAAGATCCCCACTGTGGTGGGTTGACCCTGACTGGATGCCAGGTGACCACCAAAGCTGTTCTATCACTCCCCCTCCCCAGCTGGACAGGGGAGAGAAAATATAACGAAAGGCTCGTGGGTTGAGATAAGGACAGGGAGATCACTCAGCAGTTACCGTGATGGGCAAAACAGGCTCGACTTGGGGAAAATTAATTCATTTTTTTACCAATCAAATCAGAGTAGGGTAATGAGAAGGAAAAACTACATCTTAAAAACACCTTCCCCTCATCCCTCCCTTCCTCCCAGGCTGAACTTCACTCCTGATTATTCTCTACCTTCTCCCCTCCAGCAGCACAGGGGGATGGGGAATGCGGATTGCAGTCAGTTCATCACATGTTGCCTCTGCTGCTCCTTCCTCCTCAGGTGGAGAACTCCTCACATTCTTCCCCTGCTCCAGCGTGTGGTCCCTCCCACGGGAGACAGTCCTCCACAAACTTCTCCAATGTGGGTCCTTCCCACAGGCTACAGTTCTTCACTAACTACTCCAGCACGGGGCCCCCACAGGGTCACAAGTCCTGCCAGCAAACCTGCTCCAGCGTGGGCTCCTCTCTCCACAGGTCCACAGGTCCTGCCAGGAGCCTTCTCCAGCACAGGCTTCCCACGGGGTCACAGCCTCCTTCGGGCACATCCACCTGCTCCGGCATGGCCTGCAGGGGGATATCTGTTCCACCATGGACCTCCATGGGCTGCAGGGGGACAGCCTGCCTCACCATGGCCTTCACCACAGGCTGCAGGGGAATCTCTGCTGTAGTGCCTGGAGCACCTCCTCCCCCTCCTTCTTCTCTGACCTTGGTGTCTGCAGAGTTGTTCCTCTCACATATTCTCACTCCTCTCTCCAGCTGCAATTGCACAGTTTTTTTCTTCCCCCTTCTTAAATATGTTACCACACAGACACTACCACCATCACTGATTGGCTCGGCCTTGGCCAGCGGTGGGTCCGTCTTGGAGCCGGCTGGCATTGGCTCTGTCAGACATGCTACCAAAACCTTGCCACACAAACCCAATACACCCACACATTTTTCAGCCATGTCCATATATAAATTTTAATGCTTTTATTTACCCAAATGGAGAAAAAAATTGAAGACGTGGATGTATTATGGAGACATGAATGGCACAGAAAGGGATTCTTACACCAAACTCTAACTTCATGCTCAATTTAGTAGCTGACATATTATTTTAATGCACATACAGGGCATTCACCTAAACAGTACAGAACCTTTAGAAGAGGGAAGATTTTGTGTATGAAAATATTATACCTCATTTTTACAGTCTAAGTTAAGGATCTGCTATTATTTGTTAACTGAGGGGGTTTATTTCTTTGTTCTATGTTTACTCCAACAGTGGCATTTTGAAACAGCACTACAGAATGTGGTCACACACATTTAAGGTTTTTAAATAATAACTACTGAAGGCCGAGAAATGAAACTTGTGAACAAAACCCTACAACAGGCAGTTTTAGCAGCCCACAACATTTTAAGATGAAAGGAGATCCCATGAAACCATAAACAGAAAAGATTATACAATTAGTAGACATAAATTATTGATCATTTGTTTGTGTTGTATCACCTGTATGCATTTTCATTTACCTCTCCAAATATCTCACTATGTAAACTGATCTAATATCCTACAAAGCAGGATTCTTTAATCTGAAGGGGAAAGGGAGAGGTACTGACTCCTGAAATTTCCACAACTGTCAAACTACCAGAGTGACGGTCTGAGCTGGAAGTCTGGTTAAACATTGGAACAGGCTGCCCAGAGAGGTGGTGGAGTCATCATCCCTGGAGGCGTTCAAAAAAGGTGTAGACGTGGCACTCCAGGGCCTGGTTTAGGAGGCATGGTGGTGTTAGTTGATGGTTGGACTTGATGATCTTAGAGGTCTTTTCCAACCTTAATGATTCTATTCGATGTCACACACTAGTATACTTATTAATTAGACAACAGTGTGACTGAGTTTGTATGCACTGATAGCATCAAAGCTCAGGTTAAATCTAGTTGGCATGAGAATTAGAACAGGAAACAGATTCCAGAGTTTGTTCCAGAGTTCCAGATGGAACAAACTCCATCAGTGAGTTTTAGCACTAGCTAGGAGTCCTCAGTTATGGTTTTGCTTTAATGTTTAAAAAGGTCAAAAACAGCGGTAATACATTTGACATACTAGCAGCCTTCCGGTATGTACAAGAAGGTTGCGATGAAGACACAGCTAGGTTCTTCACAGTGGTGCACAGTAGGAGGATGACAGACAATGGTCGTATATTGAAACAAGAAAGATTCTGCCTGGATAGGATGAAAAGCTTTCTCACCATGAGAACAGTCAAGCAGTGGTACAGGTTGCACAGACAGGTAGGGTGTTCTTACCCTTGGAGATTTTCAAGGCCTGACTCGATAAAGTCCTAAGGAACTTGGTCTGATCCCATAGCTGACTGTGATTGTAGCCAAAGATTGGACTAGAGACCTCCTGCCATCCCTTCCAACTTGAATTTTCTGACAACCCTATTATTTTTTGCCAGGGCAAAGAAATAGTTTCCTTTTGCTCTTCTGAAAAGTACTGTTCAGCAAATGGTAGCATGACTGGGGTCAATAGTTCTGTTGCAGGACCTCTGCATGCACCTTTTTCCTAAAACACAGGCACCAAAAAAACCACCATGGCCTTCTCATTCACATTTTATTCTTATATATGGCTTCCTGGTTCACTCTAGATTTGACAACTTCTCTGGGTCCTCCCCCAAAAGAGAATCTTTCCTTCTGTTATCTCTGAAGGTTTCTTTTGTGTCTGCTCTGAGCTTTTCTTAGAAATACTCCAATCCCTATTATGCAGCAGATTCATGACTTGTGTTCTTCCCAGTCTTCTTGCCATAACACTGAATTCCAGCAGCTTAATCTCAACATGCTCTATCGCTCTTAGAAAAGAAGCCACCACCTCAACCTCCCTGTAGAGTTTTTCACCTGATGCAGTACATGGCAGCTAGAACAAGGCAAAAAGGCAGCCTACCTCCCTGCTGCCCAAACACACCTTTCCTAATAGAACAAGAAATAAGATAAAGCTAACAGCTGATCAAACAGAACAGGTGCTCTCCCTCACAGCTTCCATTGCTATTTGTGCAAATAAACTACAGACTCTGGAGGAAGGGCACTATTTATAGCTCTAAGCTTAGGTGTCTTGTTTTTGGTAGCCCACCAATGTACCCAACAAGAGTTTGCTGTTAATTTCAACACACACACTGAACTGAGCTCTCCTGCAATTCTGAAACAAAATTTGACTTAAGCAGCTCATACACATTTATGTATATCTATAGATTTCATGTATATATCTATTCCTTTCACAACCTATTGATTTTTTTTAGCTTTTATTTTTGTCCTTGACTGTGTTGTTGACACTATGTATACATTCACTTTCACCACAACAGACATTTAAAAAATCTCAAGTGGATTTTTTAAGTACATTAGATTCTTTAGCATGACGTTACAAATCAGAGTTAAGCTTGTATGAATGTATGCCTACCACCATTCTTTCATCAGAATGCTGTATTTTTCAATTTCAAAGTGTATATTAATCAGACCAGAAAAAATAAAAAGGCAATTATAATTACTGGTTTACATGCATACCTCATGTTAATTCCTCATTTCAGGCCACTACAGAATCATTGCTTCAGGCAGAAGATTTATTAAGAAAATACTCAACAAGCTAAACCCCACTGATTACATATTAAAGTAATAAAATGTCCCACCTATCCTATGTTCAGTGTAAGTCAGTTCATGACTTAAGAATATCACTGAAAATGTCTACAGTAAGAGGAAATAAAAGTATATACACAACTATATTAAGCTCAGATAATTAAGATAAAGAACAAATTGTGCTTAGGTTGCTTATCCACACTCTGTTTCCATATGAAATTAGAATTTGTAATCTACCAGACTTTCACAGAAATGTACAATGGTTAAAAATACTATTTACACATTGCATTCAGAAGCCTACATGAAGGATGAGGACACATGTGGGTACAATCACCCATGCAAGACAGTAAACTGTTTATACTGTGCAAGTTTCATACAGCTGTGTCCTGCCACTCCCAAGCAATTACTTTAAGAGAATGCACTCTTACATTTTGATTTTAAACAGAAAGTTTAAGTCATACTCCTCAAAACAAATGCCAAAACTGGCCACATTATGTGGAACAATCGGAGATTAAATGTCGATACGTTGCAAGGAAGTGATTAGAGCTTAACATCCTGCACTACCACTAAACTTCAAAATGTTGGGCTTTTGCTGGGTCTTGTGTTTTGGGGTTTGGTGGCAGGGGACCAGGTAAGAGGAAAAAAGTAGTTTTAAAAACAGGGGTATTAGAAAGGCAAGTCACTTATTTCAGTCTTTTTCCTAAGTGGTTAAAAGAACTATGCAGCAGCTCCACAACCCTTTTTTATATGTACACCTGGGAAGAATACTGAATCCTGTTACTTTCCTCAGTGTTACCCTGATGTGGTTTAGACCAGATGTTTAAATGTTACAGTATGTACATTTTCTTCTCTTCTTCCAAGGCAAAAGCAAAATAAGAGGAATATTTGACTTCACTCCACAAGAGACCTATTTAATAGTTTGGCGGTTATGTAAGTAAAGGTAGCTTGGCTAAGTCAATGTTGACGACATACAGAACGACATGATCCTAATGAGTTGGAAAATATTGGCTCTCATGAGATTCAACCAGATGCTACTGCGCTGAGAAAGCTACTGTATTATTGAATTTCATTTTTATGAGGTAAAATTTATTATTCAACCATTAAGGTATCCCACATGAAATCTTGCATAAAATAGTTTTACAGTTACTTTCTGGAAAGTAGATTTTATTTTAACTTTAAGACATCATTTACATGAGGGATTCAAATGCCTATTTGATCACCTTCAATAGAGAAATTTAAGGTCTGCAAGCAATTTTCCCAAAAATACCAGATTAATGGAACAGAACTGTCAACAAAATAATGAACTACCTGAATAGGACAAGGAAAAAGTGGTAGCAAGTTCCAGTTTTCCAGAGTAAACTAAAGCCATGTGTGACTGTGTATATGTTTTCTTGGCAGGCTGAAATGGTTAGAAACTGAGTGCTTCGGGTACCTACTAACAAATAATGAAAAAATACACAGTAAAATTACTCCATAGGATTAATTATGCTCAAACTTTGAAAGATCTTAACTGGCACTATTTCCTTAAAATTCTGGTATTTTGTACACTTATTTTTGTAAAAAAAAAAAAAAAGCATAGCAATAATTGTAAAATAATTTTATTAACATCAATACATCTACTTGCAAAAATGTAGAAAGCATGATGCATTTCAGATTCGTGTTTGTTTCCACATTTATAGTGGATGAAATGCAATATCAGGATGTTTCACAAGCATGTGCAAGCATAAGAACTAACATATTATTTAACTGACATGTAACATATTGTTGTGATGTTATACCAGAAGGGTTATAAAATAAAACCATAACACAAACATGAGTGTCCAAAGAGCTGTCTGTGGGTTGTAGACTGCTTTTGTTCTTTTTTTCTATTTCAGATGTAATGCATTATCAAAAAGTTAACAATGCCTTTTTCTTGACCCATGAAAAAGAGCAAACAGTTGTTTGCAGCTGTTTTATTCATCCATTTCTTATTTTGCATTTTGCTACTTTGTATTCCCATCTACTATTTTAAATTTTCTATTCTTTTTTTTCCAGCACAACTCCTATTTTAGGCAGTGTGAATCTTTCTTGTACTTTTTAATGGTAAATCCTATTCATTCTAGTAGTAAGTTTCACTGTTTATATTTATCTCAAATTTTTTAATTGTCTTGGCTTCTCTGAACCCTAAAAATACCAGCTGACATTTGAAAAGAACCCTTGCCGAGTAGGTATTTAAAACCATGGATTACAAAAGTGCTAAGGTGTCACTACAATGAAGGGAGTTAGGTGTTTTCAAAAATCCCATTAAGCCATTACCTGTATCTTTAAATTCCAAATCAGTTGTAATTAAAAATCTGTTCTTAGCAGAATTAAATAGTCTCAGCTAAGGAAAGCATAATATTTAAACATATTTACAATAAATATCTAGTGTAAAAACCATATATCCTTCTTGAAATACTCATTTGAGCTGTCCTCCACAAGCTCTGAGCTCAATCAGCTAGTCACAGTACCGTACACATCTTTTTACTGGTAGTTTTAGGACAACGGACTTTACTAATATGTATGACAAATACAAATTTTAAGTAGTACAGGCACTTCATTCTTAAATTCTGTCAGAAACCAAACACACACAACTTGCTTTTGAGACTTCAAAACTTATTTTTTCAGACAGCTTGCCTTTGGGCAAGTTAATCAAAAGGAAACTCTTGGACTAGCTGACAAAGACACCAAGTCTAATAACCAACAAACTATGAAATACTTGAGGAAAGTGTTTTTCTCCTGGTAGAAAAAGGTTTCTGGAGAGCAGGGGGAGGAAGGTAGGTGGGGGACAAAAGAGTGTTAATCTTCAAGCGATTTTCCCTTCCTGGTATTCCATGAATCTATTCCAAACAAGAATTTGTACAGGAAAGAGCTTGAGAGTTTGTTCTAAATCCCTACACCACCTTCAGCCTAAATTAGTTTTGAAGGAAGATTTGGAGCAGAAAAACATTTCTGCTCCAGGTGAAACCAGAGGACAGAACCCCAGATCCTAGCTATAAATTCTGTTCCTATGTTTGTAGAAATACACAGTGCAGAGCTCCCTTTTTAAGCTACATCCAGAGAAAGTCTTTCAGCACTTACCCAGCAGACAGGTTCTCAAAGAGGCCATCATACCTTGTGAGAACCTCCACAGCATACCAAAGGGCCAACAGTCATGTGTTCTTCTCTGATGTTCTCTCCTCCTCCTGCAACTCATGTATCTATACTTGTCTTCCTATTAAATTTTGGTTTTCTTAACTTTTACTACTTTTCTACTCTTTCTACCTGCTTCTCCTTGCTTTGTCTTCCCCTGCATCTCTCTTCCCTTTTTATTAGCTGATCCTCTCTCTCCCTTTTTCCTTCCTTTCTGTTTTTTCTTTCTTTTTCCCCACCCAATTAATCTGTTCTTCCTTCCCTACAGCATGTCTTAGCCCATATTGTAAGCACAGTTTCAGTGATGCAGTTTTAAAACTGGAGGAGATGGCTGTGTTGGAAAAAGCATACAACTAGGGACCATAATTCCTGCTAAAAAAGATCTATGCTGAGAGGATACAAAGGCTTGTGGTATCACTTCTGAGTTCAAGTAATGCTGAATCAATATGTTATGGAGGCACATCACTCACTCACAAAAAGCACCTGGCACAAAGCCTCAATAAAGACATAAGGAGCTCAGCAACAACTGTTTCAGCCCAGTAACTCTCTTCAATCACCACACGAAAAGTGGTAATACAGACATAGGCAGCTCAGAAAGATGTAGGCTATGTAAACAAATGGCAAACACATTTGAGCCTAGCTATGTGCAAGTAGTAAACTATAAGAGAAAAATTTGAAGTCTCAGTATATTTTCAAAATTGGCAGAACAGATCCGGAAGGGTAACACATAACTATATCATTTCTATAGGAGGGCACAGTTTGTTCACAAAGGACAGAAAAGCATGGTGTCGTACTGTCTATCAAGAATGTATAAAATCCTGTGATCCAGACCGTAGGCAGGCAGATTTGCTGGAAATCTCTGTGTAACAGCAGACCATTACAAACAGGAAGACAAACTACATAAGCCCTTTCTTTTTTTGGGAATGTCATGTCTGGGCAGGGCTTTTTTATTTATTTTTAACAGAGGGATAAGAATCTACGTAACGACATAGCTGTTTGTCCTGCTATATTTCTAATTAGTTAGAAAGATGGCTTTTAGAAGTTTGAAAATGTAAAGGTAGAAGACAATTTGGGCAACAGCACTCATGAAACACACAGTTTACGATTCTTTTGGACAGCAGAATGAAAGCAACAAATTTCAAGAAAGAGAATCCCTGAGAAATAGAATAAAGTGAAGGTAAGGAGATCTTTAATCATATTGTTCATTTTTCCTGCACAAAGACTACAATTTCATAGAAACAAAAATCAGAAAAAAAACAAGGAACGAAGGGAAAGAGCTATAAAGGAAAATATAGCAAGTGTGTTTATGCTTGCATTATTTGTACAAAATTGATCAAAGAAACAATTAGTCCACAACACCACAAGGATGGAAACCTATTTTCTTGAAGTACTTTTGTACTACTTCTGTGCATAGCTAAAAATGAGCTGTGATCTGATGGAAAACATTGAATGGAATACCACTGACAAAAAGGCTGTTATTTCTGTGAGATGTTAGGTTATACAATAAAAGCTCATCTGTACACCCACAAAGACACTCGGAGAGACAATGGCAGGAGGGGAAGCCCAAATAATACCCTGCCAGGCTACTCCCATGCTCACCACAGGAGCCCATCAAAGGCCAATGTGCACAAGCCCAGAGCAGCACAGGCAAGAACCCAAATCAAGGACTCCCAAGGAACATTCATCAGCTGTTGGTTTACGTTGGAGAAACTAAGCTGAATGTCAGTAAAAGAATATCAGTGATTAACAGATGTGCCTTGTTTACTAAAAAGTTCCTTATTGACTACATTATCCTCAGTTACTTCACCGAAAAGAAAAAAACCTGAAATTCCAACTTCCCTGTGCAATTACAGTCAGGTTTTTTTAGAAGCTTACACACATACATGTTACTGTTAAGGTATGTGGAAGCTGACATTAAGTACAAGGATGATTTTCAACAAGGCATGATACTAAATTGTACATAAAGTTATTCCAACAAAAGGTCGTAGACTTACAGAATCAACCAAGCCAACAATTAGGGCAAAAGGGTAGACAGCCATCTTTTCATAGCCTTGAACTCAAAGCTGCCTTCATCTAGTTAGTGCGAAGTACAACTACAGAAGTATAAAATTTACCAGGTCAAGCATTAAGCCACAAACAAGAGAAGACCAAAACAAGTGTACTATACTGTTCATTTACTTTAAGTACTTAAAATGTGTGCTCCAGATTTTTATTCTGCAGATATATTGTTAGCACAGTTGTATCACAGTTCATTGAACTGAAGGACTGAAACATGTTAAATGATGGAGTTGGTTAGTTTGGAACTGTCCAAACCCTAAGATCATCTGAAATGAACAAATGACTATATTTTCACATTTCTCTGAGGCGTGGATTGTAAACCTGCTACCTTCAGAAGTACCAGTGCTTGAAAATAAAACCTCACAATCTCATCCTTAGGTGACCCACACAGAATCAAGGAATGAAGAGAATCAATGACTTTTGGGAAAGAAGGAAAAACTAAGCACTTAAAACAGTTATTCCAAGGGGTACACACCTGAAAATATAACAGTTCTTTTGCACCACCAGACCAACACAGATTTAATTTTAAAAAACAACAGGACTGAAAAAGGAAAATAGAAATGAGAAAAATAGGACTGATAAAGACTTCCAGTGGTAGTCTAACCTACCATTCTGCTTCAAGTCATGATTTACTACATCTGATTCATTCTCCAAGACTGGTAATGATGGAGATTCCAAAAGATCTCAATTATTCTTGTTACGTGTTTATTCACAACAGATAAACAATAATGGGTCTAAACAATAGTGGGTCTAAATTATTCTAGCCTGCACAGAAATATAAAGAAAAAATATATTATCTTCTTCTGGATGACCTTTATGCACTTGAAGACTATGGTCTCCTCTGTAAGCTGGTCAAAATCCTTAACTTAATCCCAAAATCCATGGGTGTTTTGCAAAAGGATGACAGGTAACCAATTTTATTATTTAATATCATCATCACAGACTTGCATATCTTCAGCAATTTCACAACAGTTAAGTAATATTAATTTATGAAACTGGATGAGAAACATCTGCAGACCTTTAAAAAAATTCAGTACATGCCATTGATTAATAAAGTCCTTAATAATCCGGTATTTTTTATTTCTTCCAACAGCTTCACCTCTGAATGATCTTAAGTTACAACATTGCACCATATAAGGTAGCAAGGGTAGATGTTTCAGATGAGGAAAGCATGGAAAAATTATCCTGTATGGGAAAATTAAATGCATCCAGAAATTGGTGCCAAGGAGTGAAGCTTGGTGGCTTAGCTTACATCCTGGATTCTAAGCTATAAATACCCATATACACACAAAAAAACATTGTGTCTGTTAACCACTATAAGTAAAAACCTGGATTTAAAGGATATAGTTGTATGCACATTCACTAGCAGTGCTCTTTACCATAATAAATACTAAAAGCATCACATATTTACCTGAAGTTTGGAAAACCTCATTCAGTAAAGCTTCATTTACCACCACTGAACTGACATTTCCAACAGGATGACACCAGCTCTGATAAATAGTTTGAAGCAGAAGGGTTTGAGCTCTAGTTGCTTGAACTGTCAAATTAGGAAGCTCAAATATGCATTCTGTTAGTGGGACATGAGCTCGCTTCGTCCTGTTTAAAATATTGAGAGGAAAATAAAGGAAAATCATTACTTTGGTGCATAAAAATAACAATTTAAAAACTTAGTCACAGAATACCAGACTATAAGCAGTTAGTTTGTAAGGTTGGAGCTGTGTGCCTGTTAAATTTCTTCTTGTAAGAGCTGATTCTACTTATACTGAAACTCACCCTAAATAGGACTTCTGTTATATGATTTAACTTCACATCTCCCTGCAACACATGAGGAAAAATCATATACTTTCATCTAATTATCTCTTGGTTTTAAAATATTTAATAAAAGCAATTGCAAGTGCTCCCACCAAAATAAGAGCACTCACAATTGTGCAGTTATTAAAAACACAAAAGAAATCTGTTCAAAAATCAAATTTTCTGAAAAAGTTTTATTTAAAAAGCTTACAGTGAATCACTAAATGAGATATATCCAGTGATCCAAAAAGCATACAGACAATATCCATACAACAAAATACAAACAAAAAGCCCCACATTCCATATTTCTCCTCACATTCCATATTTGGCTGACATAGAGCTCATTAAGTGATACTATAATTTTTCAATGCCTTTTACCATATAACTGAGGAGGAGGAACACGTGGGGACAGGCATTGGGAGGGTAGTGCAAGGTACAGGACATTCTGTTTGGAAATAAATTCTTCTGTGACAACAGAGTCCAGTACCAACAAGAAGGCTCTACCACAACTATAGCAAAGTCATTAAATTACTTTTTCTTCCTAATATGTACACTGTTACCTGAAATTAAGCAACAGATTGATTTCCTACATTCAACAAAAACTGCAAAGGTTCTTTAATATTCTCATTTGGGAGTCTTTTCCTGCAGCATATTTACAACATTATTATTCTTGCCCTAATCACCTCCTGCTCCATCACTGAAACATACTTTTTGTGCTATTTAGCATTATTTTCTCTAGTGTCCCCAAAATATAATCACTGATGCACAGATTAGCTCATTCTTGTTCTGCAGAATCATAGAATCATAGAATCATTAAGGTTGGAAAAGACCTCTAAGATCATCAAGTCCAACCATCAACCAACACCACCATGACTCCTAAACTAGGCCCTGGAGTGCCACGCCTACACCTTTTTTGAACGCCTCCAGGGCTGACGACTCCACCACCTCTCTGGGGAGCCTGCTCCAATGCCTAACCACTCTTTCGGTAAAGAAATTCTTCCTGATGTCCAGTCTAAACCTCCCCTGACGCAACTTGAGGCCATTCCCTCTCGTCCTATCGCTAGTTTCTTGGGAGAAGAGTCCAACACCCGCTTCCCTACAACCTCCCTTCAGGTAGTTGTAGAGCGCGATAAGGTCTCCCCTCAGCCTCCTCTTCTCCAAGCTAAACAGCCCCAGTTCTCTCAGCCGCTCCTCATAAGACTTGTTTTCTAGACCCTTCACCAGCTTCGGTGCCCTTCTCTGGACACGCTCCAGCACCTCAACGTCCTTCTTGTAGTGAGGGGCCCAAAACTGAACACAGTATTCGAGGTGCGGCCTCACCAGTGCTGAGTACAGGGGCACGATCCCTTCCGTACTCCTGCTGGTCACACTATTCCTAATACAAGCCAGGATGCCGTTGGCCTTCTTGGCCACCTGGGCACACTGCCGGCTCATGTTCAGCCGGCTGTCGACCAGCACCCCCAGGTCCTTTTCCGCCGGGCACCTTTCCAGCCATTCTTCCCCAAACCTGTAGGGTTGCACGGGGTTGTTGTGACCAAAGTGCAGGACCCGGCACTTGGCCTTGTTAAACCTCATACAGTTGGCCTCGGCCCATCGATCCAGCCAATCTCCTCCATTAGAAGATTTTAGGCACAAGCCTAGAGCCACATGAAAGTTAGCAATATTAGGTTAATGTTCCATTGGGAATCAGAACCTCAAATGAGGGAAAGCTGCCGAAGCTGCTCACACAATCCCTTAGCCCAGGAAAAAAGCATCCTTTACCAAAATGTTCGAGGGACTGGAAGTGTACAGACATTCCCTTGCAGACACTGAATGGCTCTTTAGATCAGCAAAATCAAATCCTTCCAAGGAACTGCCACAAGCAGCCACAATACACTGCGTCTCCTATCTGGCTCCACAAGAAAATGCTTGCAGCCATATGATCTAACATACATGAGATCATACTAGCAGTAGAGACTCTGCAGGAGGCTCCATGAATTCAGAAACAGGCCACCTGATGCTCAACCTCTAAAATCTGTAGCAGCATGAAGTGACACAAAATTCTGGCAATAAGAAGTAGACTTCCTTGCACATTCTGCACCTGATTGGGAGAGTGGTCCTTCTCCAAGAAAACTGTGAAGAAAAGAGAGCATCATCACTTCTCAGACCCATGATCATTATCATCTAGATGAAGAAGCAGAATAGCAAAATATTCTGCTGCTAACACTTTTGGCCCATAAGCTGCAGATAAGGCCTGTGTGACGTATGAAACAGTTTGGAAACAAGCATTCTGAACATCAGAAGATATGTATCAACTACCATGTTAACATGGTAGTACAGCCAAAGGTAAATGTCATCACTTTGAATTTGGACTTGCACATACAAGCATTCACCTTAAGTCACAAACAGATCTCCCTCAATTCCTTGTCAATACCAGGAAACAGCTAATTGAAAACCATTTTCTCTGGAACAAGAGGAACTAATCTCATCAAGTGTTAAGATACCTACAGTATAAACAAATACCCATATCTAGGATGGCTGTATAGATCCTTTTAAAGTAAAAGGAAAGAAAACAGCACTTATATACGTAACAGAGATCCATTCATTCTAGGTCTGAGGATTAAATGAACTTTCTGCAGGTCACTATTTCTGCCCACCACCTATAAAGGGAGATTAAGACAATTATCATCTTAGCTGTGGATGTCTACACCATAGATTAAAGTTTCATAGATAAAGCCCATCCACAAAAGCCAATTCCATTGCTCCTCACTAAAAATAAAAACAAGGGAATAAAAGAAAAACTGATTCCTATGAAAGAAGATACTCATGAAAGATTCTCAGAAAACGGATGTAAATACAGATGGAGGACAAAGAACAAACAAAAACAGATATTGCAGCCTTCTGTAATAGTAATCAGTATTCTTTAGACCAAGGTTTTTTCAACCTCATAAAGCTTGGAATCAGGATTACCTGTCTCAAAAATGTCGAGAAGGGGGAGGAAACCAGCAACAAGACTGCCTCTGAGTTGCAACTCATTTGAAGCTAATGACACAACTGTACTGTCAGCTTCAAATGCCAATCGCAGAAAAAACATTTCACGATTATAAGAGAGAACTCAGCCTTGTGTCTGGTAGTAGAAATTTCCTTCAGAATGAAAATAAAAAGTGCAGTCTACTGTTTGAATGAAACTATCAGTCTCTGAAGTTTGGAACTATCATATTTTGGATCGGTATAGTCTCTGTTGCTAGGAAAATCAAAACTCATTACAGGCCTTTTCAGAAGAGATCTTGTATTAGCCTTGTTCGGTTTTGGGGTGGGGTTTTTTTTTTTTTTTTTTTTGTTTTGTTTTTTTTAATAGCGGTCACTGACAGCAAACAGTGAGTTAGAACAAGGAAAATTACATTTGCCCTGCTTGGGGGAAACTAAGTATCTCCTACCTGCTTCTTCTCCTGACAGCCATGTAAAGATCTGTCCAGAGTTTGTGAGCAGACCACATGCTGGCCTCACTGCCTAAGATCACTATCAGCTGCAGCACAATAGGTCACCAAAGGGGTAAGAAATATCTGTAGAAAACTCTTGAAGCTCTTCCTGTCTCTCAGTCTGAAGTTCAAACACACTGCACACCTTTCCTGAAAATGTTCTTCTCTCAAAAAATACAAATACCGCATGTGGCCATCTGAGAAAAGAATGCACCCAAACTCATTTGAAATCTGTTGGTGCAAGAAAGCCATTTAAAAAAACATTTTTGTCTACACTTCAAAAAATAAGCTAGTTAGAAAATTAGAACTACTTTAAGGAGAGACAAAACAAAAGCTGAAAATAATACTTGTATTAAGTCAGGCAAATCAAGAAAAATGCTGCCTGGTTAAAAAAAAAAAAGTAAAGAAAAACACTTTGACTCAGATAGACAGCCAAAAGTAACTAACAGCCTGGAACATATTCTGACAATTTCTACCACACAACACGCACGACAGAACACATGAAGATCACACTCTTGTGGACACAATTACATAAAACATATCTCCCATTTCAGCTCCTCAGATACACATACATTCCTCCATGTAAATGTACATATATCCACATAGTCACTAGAAGAAAAGCTCTGGGTTCCATGAAAAGCACAGGTGGAGACTGCAACACTGCAGCCTTTTCTAATGCTGGTCCCAAGTTAGAATATGAACTTGCTTTCCTAGAATTTCCCAGAGCGTAAGTCCAAGCTCCGTAATTTATCAATTTAAGCAGAAAAGGTGTGCAAAACTAAAGGAGTATATAAGGTGATTCTGTACTTAAGAAAATCTATCCCTGTAAAACAGAATGCTATATACACAATAAATAAACAAAAATACATTTTGAAACTCAAGATTAAGCAGACAGCACAAACCATTTACTTTTATCTAGAACTGAAGCTGGAAAACTCGATATGCATGTTAGCAAAGCTTTTGCAGGCATTACATGGAAAGAAGTGTAATGCATGGTGATATCAATCAGAATGTTTCCTAGCATTCCTTTTTTTTTTTTCCCCCAAGCCACATTTTGTGGTCTTCTATTATTTATCTCATTGCAGAAGTGCACTGTAACATTTCTCCTTTCTGTTCTTTTCCTTTCTGTTCTTTTTCCTTTTGTTATCCTTTCAGATAACTTACATTTTCTACTTTTCCTTCTTACTTCTGAATATTATTTTGCAGGATTAAAACTAAATATTTCAGAAAAAAGTGTCTGAGTATTTCAAAAGACAGGTTCCCTAATGTAAAATTGGGAAGGAAGAAAGAAGGTAGAAAACCCTTTTCAGCAAAATTCAGGACGAAGATGACTCTGCAATAATTCTGTCTAAAATAACACATTTGTATTAACAAATTCCTGTACTTTAGGGGAGGGTCTGTGAAGAGCTGTGACAATCACAGCATACAATATGACAGTGGAAAAGATTTTGCTTTAAAAGTTTGACTATTCATTTAATACATATTACAGCTACTGTACTGAACTATGCTAGATTTAAAACTTTAAAGTTTCACATAAAATAGTCCCTTATGGGCAATAACAGCGTATGAAATTTTTTTTTTTAACAATATGCAAATTCTACACTTACTGTACTTTAACAAACCCATAGGAACAGTCTACTGGTCCTTTTCGGATAACTTTGGAGGAATGGGAAGTTGAAGAAAATAAATCTTTTTTTATANATACAGAAAATCCATCATTAATAAGGTACTGAGCTACATTTAACCAAGTTTTATGACCCAAGAGATATATTCAAGCAATAAGTGAAAATACAAGTACAAATAATTTTTTCAGCAAACCAAGTCAGATCTGTGTTTCTATACTGTATCATTAAATTTCTATTAAGCAACTGAGTGTGGCTTCATATCAAAACTAATAACCATATTAAAACAGTTATGGCACATAGTTGAGAGTCTAAAACCGCTATTTAAATGGCACTTTAAAACTGTAACAATAGAAATAATTATTTCTCAAATCTTTACACTCAAGAGTTAAGATGCAGTTCTGAACATATGTTCATTTAACTGAACAGGTTAAAAAACTACCAATTCAAACACTCTTCTCTAGGGGAAAATAAATCCTAATGTAACTAGCAGGATAGGCTACTCATTAAAGCTGAACTTGGACAAGTTCCAGAATAAATTTAAGGAAATATGAACAAGCAAGTCTTGCTGTGTAGTGGCATGGAGTGAAAATGAATCTGTCCTAATTAAATGATTTTTAAATACACTTTGGTTGTACCCAGTTTGCTGACAAACTGTAATACAGACTTGCTGAAATATTTGGATAAATCTGGCGTACCATTAAAGGAAATAGTTTTCTTCTCTGTTTTTGAACAAAAACATGAATTGGTCCGTATTATACACCATGCATAGGCACCAACATAACCAATCCATGTAAGTTCACAGGCCTACTATGAAATATTTTCAGTTTGTAGACTTTAGGAACAGCAACTTATTCTTTTAAAATCAACACCTCAGAATGATTGAAAGAATATAGCGGTGAACAGCTGGCTCCAGAGGTTTATATAGAGTCCCCAACTGCAAAGCTGGAACCTGCAAAATGTTTCCAAAAAATTTAATTTTTGTTATTACTCATATCCTGTACAGTAAAATACGATTAGTTCATTTTTTCCAAAATAACAAAACCAGTAACCTGCTACTAGAACCCAGCAACTGTGCCTTAGAAGAACCTGAATGTAATTTAAATGCCTAAATAATTTCAGTCAGCATTTGCACACCTTTCCTCTTGGGCAAACAGAAAATGTATGTTGGTTTTATATTTGACATGAACAAAGGCTTCATCTACATACCTACAACAAATCCATATTTCTCCTTCATCTGATCTTTCATATCAACTTAAAGAAAATGACAATTTCGATCCTTTTTCTTAACATTTAAGCAACTATTATTGAGTAAGGGAAACAATGCCTAGCTACTTAATGACAAGTATCAAAACTCTGAAGGAAGCGCGCAGGCAGAAGAAGAAAGGGAAAGGAAGTTAACGACTACAGTCTTGGAATTATTGTTTTTTTTAAATGCAAGGCTGAAGTCACTATTACTGACAACACAACAGTCATATCACACGTCTCCATATACTAACACAATTTTTAGTCTTCAGACAGCAACGTATAGTTATTTGTGCTATGGGACCAAGTCAACTGTTATCAAAACAGTAATAATTAAACCCGCTTTGGAACACTTCAGTCCAAAAATACCTCCAAGACTGATGTCTTCAAAACCTCTTCTGCTCTTCTATAGGCTTCACTAAAGGCTGCCTGACACCTTATGTCATCTCTCACACAGGTGAATTTTCAGCAGCTGCAGCTGCCTTTGCCTCTGATTTGTAGGAAACACTGCTAATCATACAATTTATTACAAGGGAGAAAACAATGAACTTCAAGATTCACAAACTTTCTTTTTTTTTTTTTGATGAATAAAAAAATTAATTTTTTCTTTCTGAAAATTTTAGATATGGGATTGGAAGGGAAGAACATGATCATTTCAAAACTGACTTCTGTATAGTATTTTTTTTTAACATCAGTTCTGGAATTGAAATTGTCAGTGATGAAAAAAATGTTTGTAAAGTATTCATTCATATGTGAACTTCAGAAAAAACACAGATTTCCTTGAAACAACTGTGAAAACAGAACAACGTAGGCAAAATACAAGCTTCAATATGTCTTAGAAAATGAACAGAGAATATCCATTCCCAATTCTCAGTACAGTAGGTGTTTTAATGGAACAATAAAATTTAGCTTTATACAGCAAAGCAAAAATAAATGCATTATTACAAGAACAAAAATAATTACTAAAAATCAAACAAATATCTAAAAGGAAGGAACCTTGCAAAAAAAAAAAATCCCTTTGAAGCAAAGGATGCAAGACTCTGGACATACATGTTAGGAGCTCTAAACTTGGAGTGTTTTTAAAATAATTTAGTTTGTTTTGTTACACCTGGATGTTACAAATTATGATCATTAGATTAAAAATTATTATTGTTACATGTAAATAATAATACTGGTTTGTGAAGCAACAAGGAAGTGAGAAGCAGTGACCTCAGTGGGACAGCTATTGTAACTTTATCTGTTGTGAGACACCAAGAGAAAATGTCAAAGGCTGCAAGAAAAACCAAAGACCTAGAATGTGAGGGTAGGAAGTTTTAATTTCTGTCAGCTTGAATCCAGCCACACTAAGCATCAGATGAGTCTTTCCACCCACTGGATTAAAAGCTTAAGAAAGAAGGCATGAAAGCAGTCTATCTCCACTTCCAGTTAAGTCATTGCTGATGTGCCTCAAAATGCAACAGATTTGAATTAAAAATTTGTTGATACCAACAAGGGATAACCCAACAAGGGGTTGGGTTTTCAGTCTTATTTTGGAACACATGATAACTAAGGTGGCTGCTGAAACTGTAATGCAGGAACATGTTAAACCTGCAGCTGTATTAGAGAAACATATTTAGGATGTTTAGTTCAGCTTACTGGCTTTGGGAAGCCTCATCAATGGGACAGATGCTTAGGGATCTGAACTCCCACCAAATTGCAAGTTGAGGTCAGTCACTAATTGCTATTTCTTCCTTTAAAAAAGCTCCTTTTCTAATCACTAGTTAATACTTGTCTCCAGAAAGAATCATTACAGTGATATGAGCAATCTATGAAAGAATAACATTCCAAGTTCTCTGCTCTAAGGAGATTACAGTATGAGCCCTCAGTCTTCTTTATGTCCTTTATATGGTTAGCTTTACACACATCAACCACCAACTGAATCTTGTGCATAGTTGGATCTTTGAAGAACTGCATCTTCAGAACTCCACAAGGTGTGTGGGGGAAATCAGAAAACAAGGCATAAGAAACTGTCCTCTTGCAACACAATTAATGCCGATGTAGGACATTTTTTTCTTACTTACAATTTAAACATCTTTCTTTCCTTCTGCGATAAAGTCTAACTTTTTTATGTGAGTCTAGGAATCTTATTGTCATTGATTGTGGATATTAGTGGGGACAAGGGAAGAAATATGACATTTAGTTGCATTATGTCCAGTGACATCCAAATATAAGGACCACGAGAAAAATCAGTACTCGTAACAGTGACCAAAGATGAAAACATATTAAAAAAAACCCAAAAACAAAAAACCAGAAAGAAGTCTGGAAAGAAGCAAGGACTTTCTATAACGAACCACTGGCTTGATGAAGGTAGTACAGAGGAAATTATACCAGAAGCAGAGCATTTTTACATCTTCTATTTGAGTTGTGCCATGTATCTTTTCAGGAGAACTAGCTCCTACTCGGAAAAGCAGCAACGCCAAAATAAATGCAATCACTAACATTTACCTCCTGGTAAATTATAGTTTCCCTGACAGGGAGGAAAATCAGCTGGAACTTGGAGATGCTGTAACTAAACAACTGCAGATGACCAAGACCACCAAAATCACCAGAGGTAACAAGGTAAAAGTTGCTAGTGTCCATAAGCCTCCAAACAGCAAGGATCTGTGTTTATTAAAACAAAGTGCTACATTTTTTTGTAGCTTTTGTAAATCTAGTATCATTGCTTTGGATACCACAGTGTAATCCAATCTCAGTAGCCACAGGGGTGGAACAGGGTTTAGGGAACTGCCTTCCCACAGAGCAGCCTGCTTTACTGTCCAGGGAAGCAACCTCTCCCCCTCCCCCTCCCTTTTCCTCTCCTCCTTCCCCCTTCACACACTCCCAGAAGCAGCAGCAACAGCCATTAAATCAATCCCCTAAATCTGCCACACAGAGCCATTTGGTTGCCATTAGCAGGTAAAACAGGGAGCCAGGAGGGCCCAGAAACATGCTGGTGCTCAGTGAAGAAAACTGCAAACAAACGCAGTCATCTGCTGAACATGATGCCACAAAACAGGAATAGGACACAAAGGCTGCTTCCACTTGGCAAGGAGATCCATGCTTAACCTGGTGTTATCAGCGGAGCAAGAGTCATGACTGTGGCACCCCTGACAACAGCAACTACTTTCGTCATCCTTTCACGCTGTTGGAAGTAAGAGCACCAGCTCTCAGAAACCATCCCTTCAATCTGAGGGAAATTGACACAGTCAATTCAGCAGCTAATAACACAGTCATTTACAAGATATTTTTGTAGGATATAGGATATGATTTTGTAGCATAGAATTTTGTTGAATTACTAGGAGCACAAATAAGGATTTTTTGATAGAGATTTCTATCCAATATGATCTTTTAAAATTGCACTCATTATTTTGTTTTTAAGTTACTGTCAAATTACCTTTCTTATTCCCAGCAGAGCTGCAAAATTTGGCATCTTAAATACAAATCAGTTATCTCCTAATAAATTTATTTCAAAATGTGCAGATATTTCATTTCTTAGTCTATTCCATTCTATTAATGATTTCAAATTTCAAACTCTTTTCCTCCCCCAAATTTGCAAAGTGATTTGCCTCTTTGCTATTTCTTACAACACTTCAGAAATTATCAAACATGCTGAAAATTACATGTACATTATTTATTTACAAAAAAACAGCCCAGATCACGGGCCCTATCTATGGTGAGAACCTTTCCATTTCCTAGAGCCAGCACAGCTGCCCAGACATGACCCTATCCTGTAGAAGGAAAAACTTCAGTGTAGAGCTGTATTTTATGCAGAGGAAAAGTTGCTATCCCAGAAGTCTGTCCCTTCTCCAAACAACACAGATGTGAGGAACTCTCAAGAATGCAGATATGGTGAAGAGAGGCTTTTTTTTCTTCTCATCTGAAGACATCTTCTGAAGTAAGGATATTAGCAAGTCTTGCAAGCTAGGAACAGTAGCTTGTGAGAGTTAACTGAGATAGAAGACGGCTCCTCTTTCTGGGGAGCAAGGAAGAGGAACTGCTTCGAGCAGGAACACTCACAAGGACAGATCAACAGACTTTGCTGTCTCTCAAAAAGCTAAGTAACTTACAGAGCATTCTCCTAACCCTTGTAGAAATGGCAAGACAGAAAGTGACAGAAGACAATAGTGATATTTAGAAAGGAAAGAGGCACAAAAAGGCCTACACAATTATCTTCCTCTCACAGGTTTCAAATGGTAAGAGGAAAAAGAAAGACAAAACCAATACAGTGGGATTAACAGATTCGGGATTAAGGCACAAGGATGGAGAACAGACACCAAGAAAAAAAGAAACAAATAAGAGAACACAAAGGAAAAGAAGCATCTTTAGGGTATTTCCAGTAAAATGCTTGGAAGATGGGAAGAACAACATAGGAATAGAAGAAACTCAAAGCACCTGTGAAGAGAACAAGCTGTATGACTGAATCTTCTTTGAAAGTGCTTGGAAACTGAAAGTAGGGATCTGGAAAAATGAAACTATATTTAGAGCATTAAGAGGAAGACAGTTGTGGAATGAAATGCTGACAATGGGAACAGAAAGAAAATACTCACATCTAACCCATACACACAGTAATACACACATCCCCTTTTCCTGCCCTCCCTTGCAAATTTCTCACATACACCATTTTTTAATACATAGTCTTAACTCACCTCTAAGTACTCCCATGAAAATTGTGTGACACAGAAAAAAAAAAAAAGACCAAATGTAGATAAATTTGCTTAATTATTCTTTTTCTTGAAGGTTATTAACAGCTGCAAAGTTGTTAGAAGATGGACCACAACTCACTGAAAGAAGCACAAAACTCTCATTTTGTTTCCCCTCTGAAAAGTTCANAAAACAAAATAAATATTTGAACTAAAATATTGCACTGAAGGGAAATGCCACAAACAGAAAGTACACAAGACTAAAAGAAACAAAGCCATATTTCTGTATTCACAGGCAACTACTGAATTCCATTAAATCCAGAAAGGTAAATAAAAGCACCTAACTCCGTTCTTCCTTGCCTGAAAGTACCCCAAAAGCCAATTCTAGTATCCTTTAAGATAGAAGTTACAGCATCAAAAGGAAGTTGCTGGAAGGGGGGAAAGGTGTTTTGTTTTTCCCATTACCAGAAAAGCCTTTAATATAGCAAAGGATGGATCAAGGGTATCATCAACAGCAAGGACACGAACGGACAAGGTGTGCTAATGATTCGCATGTATACATCACGTAACAGCAGAAAGAGTATAAAGGCTGTTAAAATTATTATATTGTGGCCTCCTTAATTAGCAACCTCAAAAGAATTTTAAATGATATCACAAGCTATTTAAAGCAAAACATTAAATCTCAGTAAATGCATAATACTTTTTACTTCAAAGACTACAATTACTGTTAAATCTAAATTTACCATCTAAAGCACTGACTCTGGCATTGACTTTACACCATTCTTTCCTCAAAAATAATACAAACTTTGAAGCAGATTCTATGGATATAGTTTTTTGTATTCAGTTTTTGTCTATTCACTGTGAGAGTCTCAGTACATCTATTTCATTACTTAAAAACTCCACAAGCCCTAGTGAGTCTTCAAGACCATCAAAATTATCACATACACACATACTGAAAAAAAGATGCTGTCCGTAAAACACATCAGAAAAAGATTTTCTTGCTGTAATATACGTACACAGCCAAATCCAAGATGTATGCAAAATAAGTTACGAGTATAACAAATACATGTACTTTCAGAGCAAGAGACTAAGTCAGTGACAGCATTATAACAATTCCATTTCCGTTTTCCCTTCTTTTAAAAATTAAACATACAAAAACCAGATTCTTAATTCTGTCATGCTGCATGTAGATGCACATTTCTTGACTATCAAAGGAATATTCTAATCACGCTTACCAAATATATTTCCTTCTATTCAAGTGTTCATTTTGGAATCAGTCATTAAACTCAAAGGAAATGCTAGTTAAACATCAGCAAAGAAAACTAACTAAAAATTTACCTTAAAATCCGGTAGGCTTTTGTTTAAAAAAAAAAAAAATACATGTTATAATGGATCAAAATTCTGATTAATTGAAAAATCAATCCACAATTCTTCTATTAGTATCACAACCAACATAATCCCTTCCATTTCTTGCATCAATATCAGACACACCTGCAACAGGTATAACTGATTTCTACTTCTGTTCTGATAAACAGATTTTATTCTCACAGTTTACTGTTTAAGGGCCTCATCCCACATGAGCCTGACTTCAGTTGTTCTCTTGTTCTTCCTTTTTTGTTCAAATTGCCCTCCAACGTTCTCATCCAAAACATGTCATACTAAAAAAATCTAGTTCAGAAACTGGGAGCTGATGTTCTTTAGAAGATTAAAGCCTCATGAAAATCAGACAATGCCTACCGAATATACTGGCCCAATGGAGGTCCAAACATCAGCATGTGTTCAATACAGCACCTGTTCCTCAGTATGTACAGCTGACAGGTTACTTTAACTTATTTTAAAAGGCATTGCTAAAGAAATAATAAAAAAATACAAAGCTATAAACAACCAGGATAAAAGTGCTTGAGGAAAAATGGTGAGGAAATTTCCTTGTACACAAACGATACACAAACACTTAGCCTAGAACCAAAGACAGATCCTGATCTATGAGAACGACTATTCCCATAGAAAAGAAAAAGCACATCTGGGTNCATGGTTATCAAATTCAACTGAGTGTCACATTAACATGCTTGTAAAAATAGGTGCATAATTTAAGACTATAGAGTTCCTGTTACCTCACTCCAGATGGAAATGAAGCCTATCACTCGAGAGTGAAGCTCTGCAGAGTCAAAGAAGCATATGCTACAGCTTGTCCAGCAACATAACAACCCTCCATAAGCATAAATGAAGGGAACCATAAAAAGATAAACAAAATCAGCAATTCTATATAGCTTATTCAAAAAGCATATAGCTTACTCAAGAAGCCTTTAAACCATACTGCTTCGGTGAAGGAGGATTATTTAGCATACAAGGTGAATAATACAATTCCAGAAACATAATTCTATACGGAACTATACTAAAAGTCCTAATGCATGAAAGACAATCTAATGTTTTCTTCAAGTTATTGTACTCAACAACTACAAATCTTAAAAACAGTGCTTTCAATCCTATCAACTCCCATGGCATTTTCTTAAAAAGAAGTTGCAAAGAAAAAAGTGAAAGGTGAAGTAATAAAAGAAAAAAGTAAAGGTAAAAAGTGAGAGAGAGCAACTCTAACACGAAGGTACACTCCTTCAAAATCCTATGTAATAACCAACGTTTCAATGGGGGTGGCTAGCAGGATGACACCACAGTTGAACTCCATGCACTTCAGCGTGCAAGTTTCAAGCGGGTTATGTCCTTTTTTGCCAACTAAGGAAGGCCAAGCTCAGGCTCCAGTAATGGTCTGTGGCTGTGTATACTGTTTACCTGTTAGCTTGCTCCCTACCAGTTTCAGGCCACGGCAGCTGGCACTTTCTCAAACAATGCTGAAGGGACCAAGCATGCCAGCAGCTGTCCCCAGTCTGAAACCTGACCATATCCTTCTTAGCTTTAATTTTTTTTTTTCCTCCTTCAGAGAGCGTAAGGGAAAGCTACAGGTAGGCATGTGGATATGAACTGAGCCACGAGAGGCCACCAGACCTCAGGGCCACAGATTAGTTTCTGGAATGTTTTATTTAGTAATATAGATGCCAGCTCAGAGACTGTATTTCTCTTTGTGATTCACAGATACACTTAAAGGGGGGGGGGGGAATAAAAAGCCACCAAATTGCAGGCAAAGTTCTAGAG
The DNA here is from genome assembly GCA_013389945.1 of Fregata magnificens. Classification (NCBI taxonomy): domain Eukaryota; kingdom Metazoa; phylum Chordata; class Aves; order Suliformes; family Fregatidae; genus Fregata; species Fregata magnificens. Next base: position 37,422 of record WAAD01012201.1, read on the forward strand.
AAATAAAGAACAAATACAGTGCATGAAGAATTGCCACCAGTGGGTCTTTCTGGCCAGAGGTTACATGGGTAAAGCCTCATAAACTATCACTGAACATCCTAACCAGATATTTTCTACAGGTAGTAGTAACACTAAGTCAGAGAAACAGAATTTCCAAATACATCCAATACAAAAGGACTACATATTAGGGATTCAAATTTTCTTTAGTATTTATGTTGCATAACAGCACTTCAGCTTTAAGAGAATAATTTTTTCATACCTTTCACCAGTCTCAAGTAAAGCAAAATGCAGCCTTAACCCTGAAAATCCTACACATTTTGAAATAAATACCATTTGCTTGTTTCTAGTACAAATGCCAGCAAATACTGATGGCAACAATTACAACAACCAGGATAAAGTATTCACCATGTGCAATCACTTTCCCTGGACAGATATTAGTTAATAGGCTTAATTTACTTTCACTGAAGAGCCTTGACAATTAATTAGTCTAAATAACTACACTGGAAACACTACAGATGACCATCCTTTACTGTCAACTCTGCTGAATTTCCTCCTCATGGACAATACTAAAAAATACAACTGCTTCCAATTTACATTGATTAAAAGTGCACTTTTAACAGATTTGCTGAATGCTGCCTGCCACATCTGCTGAGAAACAGTAACATTAGATCTGGACTTGATTTAAAAAAAAAAATTAAACTACAGGTTTCCAACTGAAGTTAATTTGTAGTCACACTAATCAAGCTGCAAGTCATGTACTCAGAATGCAAAACCCCTCCTGGACAGAGGGCTGCTCTTGGTAACTGACAACAGCTCCTTCCAGAAGAGTGCAGTTGAAAAGTGCCCCAAAATGTTCATGTTGAAACTTGATACATTAATATCACTGCAGATTAGAAAATGCTCCACACAAGTTCCTTATGGATCTTCATCCTTATACACAAGCACAGCCTACTGTAACTTTTATAATGAAAGATATGTTAAACCATGTTATCAATGAAAAATCATTCTCCTGTTAAAACTAGCTGTTAAATCACCCTATATTACTGTTCACAGCTTGCTATGATACATTGACATACCTACTCCTCAAACAAACACAAAGATGCACAGTAAACCAAACTTCCGAAAGTGTCAAATTCATTTCTCACAAAGCCATACCGAAAACAGCTACCAATAAATTAAAAAAAAAAATCTGGTTTAGTATTATGTTCTTTGATGCACTTTCTAGGCGATGGCAGAGAAATACACAATGTGAAGCAATCCAGCGTACTCCCTAGACTGATTGTTCACATCTGAGGAAATTCTACACAACCACCTCTGCAGAACCCAAGAGAATAACTCTTTCTGTCTGGTTTTGCACTGCCCATATCCCTGGCATATCTCAATAGTTCAAGCAGGTTTTCACACGTGCTAGCTCCAACTCACATGAAGCTGATGTGGCTGAAACTCTCTCCGGTCCCATACACTAATGGCATCTGTTCAGGCATGCAATCTCAGATCTTTTCTGTTTCGAAGGATACCCTGAATTTTCATCTGGCAGTTATATCCAATTACTGACATAACTAATAGTCACAACCGAATGCTACAAAATTGGTTTCATGTGTTTTCAACCTGTTTCTGCTTCTGACCCAGGAACCGAGCATGCCCCTCAACTGCCCATGTGAAACACAATCCACATCCAACCTAAATTGACATTACTCTTGATTTACTGTGACTAGTCAATAAAACAGGCTGCCAAAATCAAGACCCAAGTGTCAATTTATTGGAAAACTTCCTAGATTTATGATCTAATGTTCACAGTCTGTGGATATCTGGCTCTGTGTTTCCTGCCAGCAGGGTCCGCTTGCCTCTTACTAGCACAACTGCACTGAACTGCATGACAGCTATGCCTCATGACTCTCAAGCTCACAAATCTACTGTGATTTCTAGTTCTAAACAGCATTACTCCACCAGACATGCCCTGCGAAGATGTTTCAATCAAAAAAGTAACAAAGACAGATAGTTCACCCGATCCCCCATTATACACTTTTAATCCTCTCTTCAGTGAGCAGCAAATACTAAAATCTCCTACTGTCATCACAGTAGTACCTTGTCGGTAAAGGCCATGTCAGCAGGAGCTAATTTCCTTGCTAAAGAACTTCTTACTGTGCAAGAAGCCAGATCTTCATCTACCACACTGCTTGTGGATCAACATGAATTGCTCTCACTCCGGTCAATTCATGGTGATACCATTAAATGCACACAGGATTTTCAGGATGACCCATAAAGGAGACTTCAGCAGGTGCACTTCATGACTCACATGGGAGCTTATAATGACCTTACTGGATTGTGTAAGGAGTTTAACAATTAATTCTGTCAGCAAGAATACAGTTGTATGGCATACCACTATGTGGCTTTGATTAAGAGAGGGACATTTGCCTTGTAAGTGATACATGATGGAAAAAAAATGGAAGTAAAACTGTATAAAAATACAAACACTTTTACAGTAACAAAGGTTTGAGCAGAAATCTAAACAGTAATACACAAGGTCTTTAGAATCCTCAGTTTTTGTAATGTTAATATTAACAAGTTATAAATTAAAAAAGTTAAACTAAATTATGTGCACAAAGCAACCATTTGGCAGCTACACAGTGACAAAGTCAAAATAAAAGCTAGGAAGTCGGGTAAGAAAACACAAAATGCTGATGTTCAGGTCGCTGGCAAAGTATGTTTCTCAATATCCTTGTATAATCGTTAGCCAAAAGGAGGTTATGACCTGAGGTGCCAATTTAATGTAAATGTAACAGATTATAGAGACATAGTGAATATTTACCTTTACAGTTAAATCCGTGTTGAAATATTAAGAGCAGCTATATTATATAAATGTTCTTCAGGGTTCATAAAAACAAAGCCTACAGAAACCGTACATATGTATTCCATGTGAGGATCTCTGTATCTAGATTTCTGTAGTGATCTTTCAGTACTGTGAGGGCACATATTAATAAAATATCTATGTCAGGATTGTAATCCACAGCTTTCACAAGTGAAACAAGTGACATTGTATCTCTGGGCAGCTGAGGTGCCCAGCATATGATACACGTGATTTCCTTTAACAGCAGAGAGAATTTTAAACTTTTGTCAATAATGCACAGCTCTTCAATAAAAAAACTGAAGGAAAGAGACACAATGCCCACAACAAATCAAGTCTCATGTTGTCAAGAATCCTTCCTGATCAGAAGCTGCTTGACTAAGACTAGCACACTGCCTATGTTTAAGCTGAAATTTATTTCCTAAGACCGTATCTGCAGAAAACAGTTCAAAAGAAAGAATCTTTGCAAAAACTATATCCATTTAGTCTCTCAAAGATTTTTTTTTTGTTTACCAGTAATTATCTAGACCTACTTGCAAGTTTCTATTCCAGATTTTTGTTCAGATAGAGTAACAATTCAAGAACAACCAATTACCTGCTCTCTACTCTCTAACAATTAAAGTGCAAGCCATGAAAACCTAGATACTAATTTACCCAGCAGGTCCTCAACTTGTTCATAAAAGGTTCATTCACACATTCAAAGTTAACATGACCATCTATTAGTCAAGTCTGCACTGGTGCTTCCTTGCAGACAGCAAACCAGCAACTATTGCTCTGGTCTGAAAATGAGAAAGAAGAGATTCATTATCAAGGAATACAAACTACTGGACCAAGAAGCTGAATAGAAAGGATGCAGGGATAGATCATGTCATCCCCATTTATAACCTAATTCCACCAGTGTTTAGAGTTTCAAAAGCTGTCACAGGTGGAGAAAGTAAGTGAGAGCCTTCCCACAGACCTGATAAAGGAAAACAAGAGAGTCTGGAACACTTGTCACAGGAAGGGAGTTTAGAGAAGACAGGTCAAGAAAAGAAGAAAAGCAATAAAATAACACACATAACTGGACCAATACCTAGCTCAAAACATACAGATGACACACCTCACTATCAATCGAGATATCAGAAAAATAAAGGAAGGCTATTCAGAATTTATATTCTTTAATGTTACTTTAATATTCTTTAGAAGTACAACGAAGTGATAGAGGATTATAACACTAAAGTGTCTTACACTTAATTACCTCATCTGTTACCACAGACATTGTAGCCAAAAGTAAAAAAGAAAAAGAAATCAGCTAATTCCTCTCAAGATTTCTGCTTGGCAATAAACATTCTTGTCATTCATTCTAGGCTTTTGACCATATTCTGCTAGTTCTCAGTTGTTTTCAGACATCCTCCTGAAAGCTTTGAAAGCTGCTTTACAATCTGGCATGCAACACTACATAAAGTAGTTGTAAGATATTGACATTAACATTGTATTTTGCATCTTGTTATGTTTGACAAAAACAAAAGACCAGATGTTTTTACCTTAATATAAAAATAGATTAGCTATACAATTTAAAAGATGTCAAAGACTTAGTTAACCAGTGAGCTTGAGCACATTTCTTTTATAAGAAAAAAGTGTGTTAACTGAAATTAAAACAGACATCAATCTAGTAGGTAAAACAAAACAGCACTTTTGTAACGTTTATGTTATTTACTGGAATTCACTGGGCTGATGTTGCTGAAATTTTATCTGTTAAAATGTGCTATCAATGTTTATCAACTAGTTCTAAAAAAATAAATACCACTACAGTATTTAATACACTGTATACATTTTGAGATTATTATACTGAAACTAGAAAAGAAAGCTATTCTACTGATTTATGTCAGAAATAAAGTTGAGATTTTCACTGCTAACTCAAAACATACTACCTGGGGGATTCCATAACAGTTCATAAAATGTCTTTGTTTGTAAAAGGTATGGTCTGTGGTATATATTTTCTATGAAGAAATAGAAGAACACATGTAGCATCAGACGTGTGTACTTTAAGAAACTCTGGAATGTGAAATCTAAAAATCCAAATAAAGCAGGTGGTATAATTTGGGGGGGAGGACTGAATTTAAGTTTAATGACATTACCAGGTTATCCTACCAGACTAATTCTCACTCACTGCATGACTTCAATGAAGCTCTCAGTCCTCACGCTGATTTCGATTTAGTTCAAGTGCTATTTGATGCGTTTCATCTGGAGTTTTATTCACTTCAAACTACACTTCATTTAACCAGGCTGCTGCTGTACTCATTTGTTTTTCTACTTTATTACCCGCAAATTGCTGTTGCTTAGTTTAGATAAATTGTTGGAATAAGTTAATTTTATATAATTATTTCACACTGTTAATAAATAAGTAAGCTTTAGAAAGATATCATATCACAAAATGAGAAAGCTATTAGAATTATTTTAAAATACACTAGACCTCAGTAAGTGTTAGTCTTACAAGATCTACTAATAAATGCTGATAAATGATTTGCTATTTTAATGCAGGACCATTCCCCTGCCCCCACTCCCCAAAACTACTGCTCGTTTCTGGGGGTTTTTTTCTGTTATTAGCCTACCATACTCTGTTTTCCAGCTGGGCACGCATCATAATACAATGTATTTTTTAAAGAGAGAGAGAAAGTGAGTGAGTAAGATAGAAAGCATGAGAGAGAAGCAGAGACTGCGTGAGAGAGAGAGAATGCGAGCGCAAGACTGTGCACACATGAGATAGAGCGTGATGGCAAGCGTGCAACAGTGCACATGGAAAAGCACGAGAAACCAATCATGAGCAAGCAAGAGATTGAGCGCAGTGAGCACAAGCACACAAAAAAAGAGAGCGCAAGTGCACTCATGAGAAAGCACTAGCACTTGAATACTATGAACTTGTCAGATGACAGATTTTTTCCAACCATTTTTCATCTCTAAAATAATTTTTTTGTTTTGCACAACTAACCGTGGGTTTTATAATGTACTAAATAAATTTAATTTTACCCTTAAACACTAATTTATTTCCACAGTTTACTAACATGGATCACTAACCAGAACTTAAGTGTTAAATGTCAGGTCATGAAAGGCTGTCAATCCTACCAGAGTACTGAAGTATTCTGATTAGTGCCAATTATGGGTTATCCTGGTAACATTTATTATTTTTTAGCAAAATGCTGCAATAGAACAGCAATTCATTTGAAGTGGTTAGTACTTTTGTAAACTATTGATGGAAAATATGAGAAAGTCAATTAGGCTGCTACCACCTGGTGGTGTGCTGATTATGCTAAAAACCTCTTATATTTAACATGGTATCACAGCTTGTGAGAGAAAAACTAGTATATTCTCTGTGTAGCACTACAAACAATCATAGATGTAGTCTATTTTTCTTTTTTTTTTTATAATCCATTAAACTTTCACAAACAAATGACTGTTACAAATTAGCTATATAACACAGAATGTTTGAAGCCAAAGTATTTAACACATTAACCTGTTTTCCTGTTATGTTGTCATTTTATGAAAGATTCTTTGTATGGATTTAGTCATAAAGTAGCATTACAGACAGCTACTGCTCAAAATGAGGGATAAAAAAAACTAATGTCCTGTTCAAAGGATTGCCAAAATGCATTTTCTTGAAAATAGTTTTTATAAATACAATTTATTAATAAAAACTATTACACACTGAAATTTATGACACAAGATTTAACCTGTAGAGCTAAATTTATATACTGAATTTCCATGGCACTAAAGTTTAAAAAAAATTTATATAGCTCATTTTATAATAAAGCACAGAATTGTTTTCAGAGCAAAAGTGTTTCCATTTAAAATATGAACTACTACAAACAGCTTAATACCTGATCACAATGTTAAAACACTTCCAACTGTAATAACTAACAGAAATAGAAGTCTAGTAAAGACTATCTTTTTGTGGGCTTGGGGTGTTTTGGGTTTCCCCCCATTTGTTACTTTTTATTTGATTGAGTTTAAAACAGAACGAGCTGACCTGTTCAGTCAGACACATCAAGCTTGCCATCAGTATATAACTTCAGCTTTTGTATCCACTCAGGGAAGAATGGAAACTGGTTCACAGAATTCTACAAGGTCTAGAAGAAAGCCATTTACTACAGGGCTAGCGTGGCCTGTTCTCTCAATCAAACAAGGGTCTAAAATGTTTATTAACAACTAACCTTACAAAGAAATTTATTAATGACAACAGACTTAATAGTGGAATATGACAGAAGAGACAGATAAGTTTAGGGATATATATATGGAGCTTGGCATTTTAAAATCATTTATTAGAAACGCAAAAGTAGTTGAGCACATTACTTAAATACACCGTACATGCTTAATGCTCACCAATATTTGGGAAACTTGATCAGCTTGCCATAAACAGCGGTACTGAATGAGGGGATAACTGGAACAGGGAAGCAGTACAATCCTTTACTGTCCAAAGAAGTCAGTGCTGCTTGAAAACCAAATATCTGAAACAAATAAAGTTGGTCAAAGGGTATACTATCACGTGATTAGATCACTTTCAAGTTACTTTTGTAACACAATATACACATTTTTAAATCTATTCAATAAATATGAAATAAATTGTGTATTATTTTTAGATAATTCCTTTTGCCCCAAACACAAATATAACTAGAAAAACCCACCTAAAATAATGTCCCAATAGGAATACATATAAAAATATTTTCTTCGCTCAGAAAAAGTATTAACTACGCTCTGCTGAATTTAAAAAAAAAAAGCTGAACTATAATTTATCAACTAAAATACATTATTCTGTATCCTTTAAATTTGCAGATTGCACATTGCCTTTCATATAAGATAAATAAAACCACTTTTTGTAATTATGACAACATTGGCCTAAAAAAAGTGGTATTTAAGGAATGAGAGGCTTCCCTTCAAAGCTTTTTTCCTTAATAAGAACATCTAAAGAAAGGTTCATCACAACTATTCTTTATGATTTTTCCCTGTTCGATATGAAAAGCAAATGGTTGTAGAGTTGAGTTTTTAACATGCTGTACCACCATTCACATAAGAACGGAACACTTTGGCCTATATTAAAGCTAGCAAATAAACCCTACAAAACTCAAAATTGAAGTCCACATTCTGCAAACTCTGATCAAACATCTGCTAAAAACTTTTTTAATGGAAAAAAATCCCCTCAAACTGAAAAACATACAGATGACTTGCAATATTGCCATCCCAATCACTTTAAATGTGAGAGAAGGGAAACATGTCACCCAGAAAAATGAAAGCTTGCCATGCAATTCTGGGACAGATTTTGTTTTATGCAGATAGTAAGAATTTCATTGTTTTAATCTCTATTAAGATACCAGCACGGAAGTGAATGGATAACTGAAATATTTAGCAAATTAACAGTACTAGTAGTAAACATTTACATTTTAGTAACACCCAAAAGGTTTCAAACTGCCTGAGCACATCCTAAAAGGATGGAAGGCCTGTTTTAAAACTCCTCTTCAGATTTCGTTTTTTCATTCTACTAAAATCTCAGCAGATGGCAACTGAATAATCTCAAAGCAATTTTTCAGTAGCTTCTTAAACTTCCCCCAACCTCACAGTAAGAACTCCTGTCACATAATGGATCTTTAACTGAGAACATTCAGAGGTTTGTCCTCTTATAATGGAAAAAAAAAAAAAAAGAAATTGTTTGGCAACAGTTTTTGATTGCATCCCTTCACTATCATGGTTTTGCTCTATCAATACTACTAGAAATGATCAAGTTTCTAAGTGTAATTCACTGTGATCTGCATATTCTATGAGTATAATCCTAGAAGAGGGGAAAGGTTTATTTCCAAATTATTTTAACTCAGTCTTGCCACAAAGACCTTGGGGCTTCAGTCTGTAGTTTCCTCATGTGAAGATCTCTGCTCATATTACAAAACATTTGACTCCGGTCACAAGCAGCAATCCCAGATGACGACATTCTGTGAAATGTGTTTACTCTATGTCCTTTTAGATAAGCTGAAAACCTTCTCCCAAGAAACCTGGTAACACTTAGGATTATCTATACTTACATTAACTTTTTCTCAGCACACTGCAATAAGAAACAGATCTCAAGCCTTCTTTTACCTTCAGATAGCAATGTGAGTAACAGTAATGAAGCAGGTTGTCAGATGGCTGGCTGAGGCTGCTGACCATGTGCACCAGTTGCTCGGCATACATCGGTACCGAGTGCTCCAGGTTAACCTTATCCACCAAAATTCGGACGGAAGGTAAAGGCCGCAGGGGCTGGAAGCTTGCAGCATTTAACAGTCCACTTATGTTCTTGGGGGGAGGGGGGAAGGAAACATGCAGTTATTACACTACAGATGTATTATCTACCATATTTACATATACTTAGCTCCCCCCACAAACAAGCAAATCTACATGTAATAAACTGTTTACAGATACCATGGCCTTATGGTCATTGTAATATGAATCCTCAAATCTTTTCAAAATAATTTCTTCAAAGTTTAAAATTTATGTATAAACTTTTTATCCGTAATTGTCTTGGGTGTAGGTGCCCAGATGCTGGCAGCAGGGGGCTGCAGGGGTGGCCTCTGTGAGGGGAGACCAGGGGCTGCCCCGTGCCGGACACAGCCGGTTCCACCCAGTGCTGCAGCGGGGCCACTGCAGGACACAGCTGAGCCCATCGGCCAAGCTGGCAGCACCTCTGTGGAAACATATATAAGAAAGGGCAAAAACACCACACAGGCTGAGAGGACTGAGGGGAAAAAAAAGTGAGAAACAGCAATACAAACAGCAAGGTCAGAGAAGGAGGGGGAGGAGGTGGTGCTCTGGGCACCGGAGCAGATGTTCCCCTCCAGCCCATTGAGGAGACCACAGTGGAGCAGGTATTTCCCTTCAGCCCATGGAAGAGACCACACCAGAGCAGACATCCACACTGCAGTCCATGGAGGACCCCACACTGGAGCAGGTGGATATGCCCTGAAGGACACTGCAGCTTTGTGGAGAGCCCACACTGGAGCAGATTCTTCCTCAAGGACTGTGGGAAGGACTCTCACTGGAGCAGAAGAAAAGTGTGAGGAAGAGGGAGTGGCAGAGATGAACTGTTATAGACTGACTGCAACCCCCCATTCCCCATCCCCCTGTGTTGCAGGGTGGGAGGTAGAAGAGTCAGGGAATGAAGAAGTGAAGTTGAGCCTGGGAAAAAGGAGGGATGGGAGAAAGGTGTTATTTTGATTCTTGTCTTTGTTTCTCACTATCCAAATAGATTTTTAATTGGCAATAAATTAAATTAATTCTCCCCAAGTTGAGTCTGTTTTGCTCATAATGGTAATTGGTAAGTGATCTCCTCCCCTTTATCTCGACCCGTCCTATTCTCTCCCTCCTGTCCTGTTGGGGAGGAGAAGTGAGAGAGTGGCTGGGTGAGCATGTGGCAGCTGGCCAAGGTCAACCCACTACAAGAATATGCAAAGTCAAAATATTTTGTTCTATAAAATATTTGCTTACATTTTTATCACTGCAAAGCACTATCACCATACTAAACTCATGCTGATCTAACCTTTACACTGTCATATATTATTATGTATTCACAGCCAAGCCAGACATCTCAGCAAAAAAAATGATGCCATTCCAAAAAAAAAAAAGGTACACATCCAACTATATCTTTCATAGTATCCATTAAAATCAAGTACTGTATCCAGTACAAGAAAGACATGGACATACCAGAATAAGTTTGTTGGAGGGCTACCAAAGCGGTTAGGGGGTTGCAGCACATGAGCTCCCTCTCAGGAGAGACTGAGACAACTAGAGTCATTCAGCCTGGAAAAGGCCAAAGGGAGATTCTACTGCTGTCTACAGCTACCTTCTGGGAGGGTACAGAAAAGAGGGAGCCAGACTCTTGTCAAAGGTGTACTATGAGGGGATGAGTGGCAATGGACACAAGCTGAAATACAGGCAATTCCAAGCAGCTCTATGGGAAAGCTTTTTATGGAATCTCCACCCTTCGAGCTAATTCAGCACTCGACTGGACAACCCAAGGAGCAACCCGCTCTACTTGGGCTTGCTTTGAGCAGGATGTTGGACTCCTGGGAATGATCTCCAGAGATCTCTTCCAATCCAAATCACTCTACGAATCTAAAAATTTAATTAAACTTCTATCAAAACAGGACAATAAGTTGATGTATGTATGACTTTCAATCTAAAAGACAAAATTATTATTATTTTGAATAGGCTTGGCTTCACTAAGGAAATGTAAAGTGAAAGTCCAAGTAAAAAATAAATAAATAAATAACCAAAAAGTTCACTTGAATTCAACTTGTTTGCTTCAAACCTACAATAAATATGGGGCTGTTCTCCCATTAAAATCACCATCTGCCCACGTCCATAAGGTGAAAAGCACCACAATCCATTGGGCTATTCCAGGCTGAAAGGAAATAATGCTTCCCATTAGGCGCCTGGTAGTGTCCCATTTTCTAATATTAGAAGCTTCCGAACATATCCTAATACATCAACAGGTAACAGATTTGTCACCAGTTCATTCACTCCAGCCACCTTAACTGAAGAGATAAGCAGTCAAATTTAAATTTAAGATGATGATATACACTCCTTAAGCACACTCACCGAATAAATGGCACATGCCTGAAATTTTATATACATTGCAGCCTAGAGACTAGTGATCCAAGTGAAGTATTAACATATACATTATCGTGTGTATTTCACTTCACCAATGAAAATCGTTACATAAGCACACTATAAGAAACGCCATAAATTAAGATTTTCCGTACTCTGTCCTCTTGTGCATACACATACAATCTTAAATCACAGACATGCTGTAAATAAGCACATTCTATGAGAAAATACAGCACAAGTTAGACAGTGCTCCCCTAGTCAGCAAGCATCTATTACGTTATCAAGATAATTTAACATCATTGTGCCTTCCATCATGTAATAATACTCAAATCCATCTCTGAAAGAAAAAAAAGTAATAAACTTTTTCAAATGGTTTTCACCTTCCTTACACATAAATGCTTCACAAATACCAATAAGGTTACTTTCACAACATCTTCAGAATATACAACTTCACCTCTGTTTTAGACAAGAAATTACCATTGAAAAGAAAGGCTGATACAAAAATAATTTACTAATTCTGGAAGTCAGTTTGAATGCCAATTTTTGAATGTTTAGCATAGCAAAGTACTTCACAAATAAAAGCCTAACTCCCTTTGCTTTAATTGGAACCACAGACACTGAGAACTTCCGCAAAATACACCCCACTAAAATAGCTCGTTCTCAAGTACAAGGAACATGTATTTAGTGTCCACTTGTGAAAAACACATTGGAAATGTTTAATATCAGATGAAAATTCCTAGAAATTGAACTCAATCAAGAATTGATTTTTTTTTTTCTCTTCTTCCCATCCCTTCCCTTATTCATAAAAATAACCCCATACCTTCCAGCCTCTGCTGCAAGAGGTAAATCTACTGCACATCTTCACTACAAAACACTGATTCACCCCTACAGTACCTCAGCTTTGGGTACTGAGGAAGGAGTCCTGTAGGAATAAAACCAGTACAGGATCCTTTAGGTGGAGTTATATTACATATATCCAGAAGATACAACAAATTAAGGCTCCTAGGAAATTTCATTTCTGGCGCTCTGAGCTAGTCAGTCAGCAGTTAAATGCTCAATAACAGCTGAAGTCCTACTGGCATCCTGGCTGGAACTAGTACACACAGAGCTAGCTGGCTGTTAGCATCTGCAAAGTCTCTACTGAGCCTATGTATTCAAAGATTTCAGACTTCAAATTTGGGAAGACAACATACTCTTCTCATCAAAAGGTTTCCATAAAAAACTTCAAGTTGGAGCTACTTCTTTTTAATCTGTTTGGTGATTTCAAATCTTTTTTCTTCCAAATTCTTTTTTCCTACCACTACATGACACCTTCAGTTTACAAGTCTAGCTAGTCACCACACACACCACTTGTCTTAGGTATCTGAAAGGAAGGCTCGTGGGCACCAAACTCATTTGGAACTCACTAATACATCCGGCACATGGAATAACAGCCCAGTGAGAAAATTTATATGAAAGACCACATGCTGATATGAAGAACTGAATAAATATCTGTGCATACATACCTTCTCACCCATGATTATGGGCATCAAGTGGTCTAGTAAATTGAATTCTGCCACAGGGATTATAATTGTACACTTAATGACAGTGAATGTTGTCAATCGAGTGGGAATGTACTCCTCCAATGATGCTACTTCTTCTGAGCTTGGCATAGTTCTATTTCCATCCATAATATCTACAATAAATCAAGATTACATATGTTTGACTAAAACATATGAAATATCTCCCAGAGCTGCTGTTTCAGAAATGGTTAGGGACTAGCAAAAAATGGAAAGCATTCCCTGCCCCCCCATAGTTAATAATTTTATTCCACACTAGTTCTACCTAAGACTAAATCCAATTGTAACTGGATTTTCCTTACTTTGCAATCTGTTTAGCTCTTTCTCAGAAACTCGTCTTAACAGTTTACCATAGCTTGTTTCCATGCATTTTTATCCTGTATAACTATTATTTCAAACTAAGAAATACATACCAACATGGACACTTCCTTCTCTAAGACCACAAAATTAAGCTAGAGTTGTCAATGAAATAAGCCCTCCTTACTCAACAAGACGCTTGTGATTGAAACAAATGGCCTTCAACATGTCTGAAATTATTCAGAGGTTTATCCAGCACTGATGGGGATATTGCAATTAATTTTATCTTTATTTTAAATTTTGCTCTTTGGACTCATAAAATCCCCTGACAGATTTGGAGTTTAACTACTTGGAAGTTGCACCTTCAAGAGCACTGAATTTGGTCTGGTTTAATTCTGTACATTTGCATATATGCAATAGGAGCAAACCTGGCTTAGTTCTGCTGTATGGCTCATATTCATGTTCCAGAGCACAAACTATCATTTTCATTATCCGGTGTACCGCACTGCTATCCAGTCGAAGAGTGAGTGGGCCCACAATGAGGCTTTTTGTAGACATCTCCTGAACATTTCCAAAATCTTCACTCTTTACTGAAGAAAGGTCTTGCTGATTCCCAGAAACTACAAGAAGTTTTATAAATAACAACAAATTACACCAAACAACTGGACATAATACAGTATTTTTTAATCAGCCACTTTTGTTTCAAATCCTGTGATCACAGACTTATAAATATACAGAAAATATAACAATGCAAATTGAACACAAATATACTGTGACTAGTTTAATGTGTTTAAACAAACATTATTCCTGCTTCATGCAGAGCAAACAGGGCAAGATTCTCCCTTGCCTCCAAGCACAGCACAACTTAGGAACCCTTCCATTAACTTTGTATCTCTCAAGCTTGAGACTCCTTGAAGGTGTCCAAACTATCTCTAAACAGCTGTGCTGTTCAAAACATTCTACAGTTGACCACAAAGACATCCATCCCAAACAATCAAGGAAAAGGTGTGCTGCAAAGAAACTACAGATATGGGCCCTTGAAACGGTAGCTGCTGGTACACCGGCTAGAACAGCGATGAGAATCACACTCACCTGTATTGTCATAAGCCAGACTGACCCTTCCTTCCATTCATTGAGAAGGTAAAGCAGAGGCAGCAAGAATGAAAGCTTCTTTAATCATTATGTCTCAGCCCATTTTTAGAAGGACCGCCACAGAGATAAAAGGGTGATTTAGTCTCTGCATCCAAAAGATCCATAACCTTGGTGCTCAGAATGGCAACTAGTGTACCAATTAAAGTATAGTTATTGTTCTTCTGATATAGATGTAGGGTAATGAGGTAGACCGAATCACACGTTCACTGCATACAGGCTACTCATCAGCTATCCAACAGTATGACTACATTTCTCTAAACACACTTCATGGAAATTCTTCAGTTAAATTATGCAAATTTCAGAAGCTTAAGTTTTCCTGTTACATATGACTTGTAAAAAAATACCCTAACCCATCTAACATGCTTAATTTGCAGAATTTCACTCTTTTTTTTCCCTAATAAATCATCACTTTGACAGCGTCTTCATTGCTTTGACACATTACACAAACAGTCTTGATAAAATAAGTATCAAGATTAAATGGATTATGAGACTACTTAGCCTATAAAAATTAAGAAGTTCTGACATAAAATTGGAGGATGACAGTTTAATTTGTTCAGTGAATCTGGATAGCAATACTCCTTAGATAGCACAGTAACCCATAATCCACATGGTCAAAGCTATGACAAATAAGAAAGCCAGGAAATGCACAGCCATTGTCATCAGTTTCACCTTGGTTTCCACAATTTAACACATCTGCAATTGCAGAGCTGTCCTTCTGATATGTTCTCCTTCTACTCATGATCAAGTCATGTCACAGAAGACAAAGTCTGTGCAAGCAGTGGACTGACTTCTTCCATGATGATCATTCTCAACAGTAATATTTTTCAAGTTATTTCCAAGCTCTTATCCAATGCGGATCTTGTATACCTGTTCAATGCAAGACAGACCCCATCCCTTCCTCTTTTTACCCATCTTCCCAGATGCAAATCAACTTATTTCCTTGCATAAATCTAACAACCTCCTGCCTTTCTGTTACAGTAACAAACTAAACACACCTGTAGAGAACTATGACCCAAAACCACAGGAAAATCTGACCATTCCAAATTCTTGTTATACAGTCTTCCTCACTGACACAATCTGTCCATACTAACATAAATAGCAAGACAAGCTCAGCTTGTCAGACTGGGCAGTGGGAGCTGCAGCTGCTGCAGACAGTTGACCTACCCACTTTGTCAAAGAGATGTAGGATCTGTCAACTTCTGAGTAGCTGAGGCTTTGTGGTTAAGCAGCCTGGCATGGTATCCTTCACAACTTCAAGGCAAATCTTACTTTTAAACCAATTGGAAGAAAGCATGTTTTATTTCTGGTTGCCTGAGAGGAACCTAGTCATCTTTCACCCTCCAGGGGAACCTTTTCCCTCCCTCCTTTACTGTACTCATTCAAAACAGTCTTTTAAATGAGGGAAGTGACCTTCGGGGAAAAGGAGGAAAGGACAGGGGTTTTTTCCCCCTTATGTTTGAATCATACTCTATAAGATGTTCTTCATTCTAAGCACTGGTGAGGAAAAGGTCCCCGAATAAACCGAAACTATGCTGAATTTGACACAGAGCTGGCCTAATGCTCTGCAGGCCTTTCCAGGCCTATATACTCAGCAGAAGAATTAACTTTGTCCCTAAAAAAGCCCAACAGAAGTTGATGGTGAGAGCATTTATAACCTCTGCTTCCCTTGGTGTTTTGTTTACCACTTCTGAGAAGAAGGGGGGAAAAAAAAAAAAATAAAAAGGACAGAAAGATACTACCTTAAAAAAAAAAAAAAATCTATTCAAATCTTCAGATGCAACTGAAGTTACAACCTTTTTAATAAATCCTGAAAAAGACTTTTTTTTAAGAAGCCAGCATACAGCCCGCTGTCAGGGTACGCTTCATTTAACATGTAGTAAACACACTTTTTTTTTCTTCCAATTCTACACAGTATCCGCTTCAGATGAACACTATTAAGAAGTGTAAAAAACCATAACCTCACATAAAAAAATATCAAGTCCAAAAGCCTTTAGAAGTAATAACAGCCTACCTTTTCAAAAAGAAAAAAACCAAACTCATTTGTATATATTGTATGTATATGAATTATATACTGAAGTAACAGCATTTATACAAGCCACTTTGTGGAATAGTTCCATTTAATTCTAACCAAGTGCAAAGACAATGTGATAGAAAACCTATTGGTGCTACAGAAGTAGGTGATCACAGGTTACTTTTGAAACTTTGCAGATGCATAAAGGGAAATAATTTCTGACCATTGAGTATTCAACTCTCTGTAAACCATATGTGTAATTCTAACTGACAAAAAAAAAAAATCTTAAAATGAGAGTGCTGCATAATAAACTTGCCACCAAAATAGATAGGTACACATTATAAACAAAACACAACTTCAAAAGTACACCCCATTAGGTCTGTAGGTCATGCAAATCAGTGATCAGGGAACTGACAGGCTGCACAATGTTTCAGGGAAATTACTATTTTGTACTGAAATACAAAGAAAAAAATAGAAAAATAAAGTTGGAAGGGAAGGACAGGCAGAATTTCAAAATAAGACTACTGTGCATGACTATCTATCTTGTTTTCATTCAAAATACTAGAAGTGATTAATGCACTTCTATAAGTGACAGATGAAACTCCTGAGGTTAATGTTATCCATGAGGCACTTGCGGTTTAATCAGTAATGGTATGCTTCAGGAAAGGTTAAAGGGGCAAAGAAGGTGTCAAACCAAAGTTGCCTTGACAGATAAAAACCTTACAATCACAGTAACTGCCTTCTATAACTTAAGTTGGGTTAGGTTTTTTAGGGGAAGGTGGTGTGCACTGATTGTAACTAAAAACATAGTTAACAATGTCAAAACAAGAAATAGTAAAAAATGTAAACTTTTACATTAATACTTTCATATAAACACCACATATTAAAAATGTAGCAAGATTTATATTGTTTTCAAAATCTTGAGGTATTTATACCTCCATTTCAAATGAAATAATTTACACCTATTTGTTCACATTCTATTTAATAATTACATACTTGACTTGCAATACGGAAAAAATTAGCCAGAAAATAACTAGCCGAAAATGCCACATTTGCTTTTCTGAGGAACAAAAATATTTGAAAATTTAAGGTTTTAAGTTCTTGATTCTAGAGCTGTAACAACCATTTAAACCATTAATTTAAAAATTAATTACTCTATTCACTCTTTTATGTAGTCAGATAGCTGAAATTAGAGGAGTAATACTGAAATAAAAGCACACAGCAAGGCTTGATAGGAAGCCAAGCCACATTTTGTGAGGTGTTTTTCTCCTGACTGATGCAGGAAATAAAAGCCAAGGGCCCTGAGAATGCAAACTGAAAGAAATAGAAGAGAAGCTGAAGAGCAGAAAAGATAGTCAGAAAATACCAGTAGCCTGGCTTTGAGGAAAAAAAAGAAAAAAAAAAAAGTGTTTCTGAGTTCAGCATTTCTGAAAAGGCTTAGTTACAGTCAGAAAAAGATATGTCATTAAATTCCTCATGCATTCAGAGAAACAAAACAAAATACTCCACAAAATCAATTTTTCCTCATAATCAAATAATCTGAGCATATTCAAATTGCTATACCAAAATTCAAAAAGGAGATAAGGCTTATCCTAGGTCTTCCAACTTCTCTACACAAAAGTTCTGCGTGCAATTAAACAGTTATTTCTTTATTAAAACCAGAAGTAGACTGCAGTAGAAGTTTGACTTAATGTACATTTTCTCAACTTCACATCACGCTCACAGGAGAGAGGAAAGCCTCAGGGTCAGGAAAGAACTGTTAAATTACCTAGTGTATCCCTCTACTATCAAAGGCAACAGCATCATTTATTTCTTTTTATAAGCTTTGCATGATCCATCCTCTAACCAAACTGGAAGTTTTTCTTTCCTACTCCTTTTATACTTAATGTCCAACAAGTCCAGAAAACAAAAACAGTAGGAGTTGAGACTTCCCTTAGAGACAAAAACGCGCAAAAACACCCCAGATGAGTTGGATTAGGTAGCGAGGACAGATAAATGTTCGGTCACAAAACAGCAAGAAGTTCCCAACAGGTGTCCACAGAAATAGCGTTCATGCTAATAAATACACAGGTGGGGAAGAAAGCATTATTTAGGCAATAAAACTGTGGAACAGCAGGTGTAGATGACAACCTTCCTGGGGGTGGGGTAAAAATCACATTGCAATTCATGATGAGAATATCTGTATAAAAATATACACATATTACTCACTGATACATTAACTCCCTTGTCCTGGCTTTCATGACACTCACAAAAGTAGATATACTTACTGCACTGAATCTACTGTGTTGTCTCAGATTTAGAAAACAATTGATAGGAATCTCAAAAATTATTTAGAATTAGCCAATATCTATGGGTGCATCATTTAGACTAATATTTGCTCACAAAACTGTTGAGATATGTATATTTAAATATTAATTCTCCACACTATCTCTCTTCCTTGCATTTTTCTTCACAGAAGAAAATTACAGTCCTTTTCATCTTCTGCACCAAGTAGATGACCAACTTCATTCTTCAACCAGGGTTTCACTTTAAAAAAAAAAAGAAAAAAGATATCATACTTTATGAACTTCACCACTGTTACAAAAGAACTATTTTCAGTTTAGCAACTGACTATAAAAGGTACCATTGTGATTACTTATGCAGGAGAAAAGAAAAGGAAGAACACCAACAATCAACAGCTAACCAAAACAGCTAATCTCAAACACATCACTGAAGATAAAACCATTTTAAGGATGAACCTGATGGTAAATCTAGGGTAAATTAGAGGACAGTTGGTCAAAGACCAGCTGAGCATGAAAAGTCTTTGTTTCTATTATTTAACAGGGTAAACAAAGAAAAAAGGTACCTTTGCCACTGGTGCTTTCCATTGTGTACAAGTAATCCATGTAGAAAGCCCCAAACCTCTGCATTCCAGCTATCTCTGTGTACGTCTCCTACCAACAAAGCAAAGCAAACAAAGAAAACATTGTATAAGGAAAGAATCTTGAGATTACCAACTGATAGGCTGGTATGAGAGAGATATATTCATGTTTGGATTTGTGCATCAACACACGGAAAGGCTTATCAAAACAAAGGACAGAGGTTATCCCAAAGAATTCACCTTTCCCATAGGTAATGTAACTTCTATTTGAGGCCACACAAAGGCACATCCATAATTCCAGTGGACATGCTGACCAATTCATCAATAACATCTAGTTAATTAGTACCTTTAATGGAGTAAATATTCTTCACTTGACCTCTTACATCCAACAGATCTGCCTAATTAAATACAGTGAAAACTGAAGCTCATTCATTCTGGCTTTTTTATTTAAGGAATATTGTGGTTTTATCTTTAAACAGTAGGAAACTTATTAAGACTTTATGCCATCATTGGGATTTATACATAATATAATCCATCATTACACAGCAAGTTTGCTTCCCCTCTTGCCAAAAAATAGGCAAATCATAAAAGCATTGAAGACAGGCCAAGGAAAGAGTAAAGCTTATAACTAAAGCACACTATGGGAAATGTTTGAATATGTGTAAGTACTTGTGATTTAACTAATTAATTTCATTTTTTTAAATGGGATTCTTCAGGGTTACACTTCATAAGTAGTACTAAAAAGGTGAAAATTGTAAAATTTATATTTAAAAGAAATTAGATATATTCAAACTTGTAAATGGCTTATCTGTACAATAACACATAGCATAGAACACCTATAAACACACCTGGAAGGGACCACCTTGGTCATCACATCCAGTCTTTAATAATTGCAGACAATCAGGGAATAAAGTTTTACTGCACAATTTACAGCAACAGAGACTATCGGTGACTGAAAATTTGTCTCTACCAAAGGCAGAATTAGCAAGACTTCCTCTAAGTAGACAAATACAGCACACAGACAATAAAATTAACATTGCCCAAGATCTGGTTTCCAAGAGAGCATTTTTTAGTTTGAAGACCATGAACTAATTACTGCTTGGGTTTAAAGAAGTATGTGCTAGTAAAGCTTGACCTTTTGCTAGCATTCTCTCATATCTGTTTTTCTAAGCAGGTGTTGTGTAGTTAATGCTTTTGGAAACTATGGCATTAATTCAGCTTTTGGGGCAGCAGGGGAGTTTGAGGTTTCTTTTGGACATTTTTTTGTTACTTTGTGTTTTTTTAAAAAAAAAAAAAAAAAAAAAAAACAAACAGGTTTACTTTTCCTTTTGGCCATCTCCAAAGTAAGATTCAGTTAAACATGACAAAGTAATGAAAATCAGTCCTCTAATAGTACACAGATCTAAATAATCATTAGAAATCCATTAGAGAGCATTAGGATTTTTTTTTTTTTTTTAAGAAAAATATAATTGTCTGACCTTATGGTGAGCTGCATCCAATATAAATTCTGCACGAATACTATTATTTTCTGGACTTCTGTAATCAAATAGTGAATTTGTAAGGTAAGTCATCCCTTTTGCACTCAAATTTTCTCCGCAATTAAAGAAGTAGGCCTCCTTCATGAGATAGCAGAAAATAATAATAAGACAAGGGAGAAAAAAAATACAGTTAACAGTAGTTTCAGTTCTGTCATAACACACCAATGACATAGTAGCATCCCTCAAGAGCATATTTCATTATGAATAAAGATAAGACAATTAAAATAACTTTATTCAAATAACACTGAAGTTCCTGTCCACTGCCTCCCCATTTTCCAATTAATAAAAACAGCCTGAGCTAGTGAATATTATACAACCCATGATACAGAACATACTAGTTTCATTTTAACAGAAAATAACCTCAGATCATTGTTGCTCCAAATTCTGCCCCATCCTCTTAACTATACACAATCTCGTCACTACATACTCCATTTCTCTGACCAACCAATGCCTTTCAGATGCTTTATCTATCGTCTTTACGGTAAGCAGTTATTTCTAAGTATGACCTGCTTATCACTCTTCTTTATTAATCTAGATTTTTACATGCCTTCTCCATATCCCAAACCCTCTATCCTTCTGAAATCAACACAACTCTTCCATCAAGAGTTATTCTTCCAAAAAGGTTATTTAAGAGATTGATTTTTTTCCAACCACCTATTCTCAATCACATACAACAAAGTTGGAACCTTTATGAAAGGCACAGTCCCAACTATAGCAGTACAGAAAGAGAACAGGTGAGGCACTATCAACATCACCACCATTCTCACAAAAGGAGATACTTTCTTAAATTCACACCCTAGAGGATGACAGAAAAATGAAAAAGAGCAAAAACCTACTATCAACTAACCTACAGGAAACTCATTCGCTCACCCACCCACCCCAAAAATCACTTCTCTCATTATTTTATACCTCACAATCTCATAGTTGCTGCAGGCGAGGCTGCTGTCCACCCTCACATCCCCAACCACGTCTCCCCTGTATCTAACAAGGCCAGCAGAACATCTTTTACAGTTGGCTCATGCTTGCCTCCCCAGCCTGTCTTTCTGGAAAAGCCTATGTCTATCCACCACAGCACAAAAGTCATGTAGTATGTCCCACCACATCTCTGTAATCCCAATAACATCATACTCTACAGCTGTGTAAGGATATCTAATTCTTCTTGTTTGTTTTCTGTGCTGCATGCATTTGTATACAAATGCTTGACATTGATGCCAAGCCATGCTGCTCTAACAGGGGAAGTACAAGAACCTGTCCCATCATACCTATCATAGTACAGTATATGATCGTTTTCCACATAAGGACATACTTGACATTAGTATACAGCCACTTCATACTTTCTTCCATATTCTTAATTCTTCTCCTTAAAATACTTTCTAAGACTTCACAGAGCACTAACATCAAGTTAACAGGTCTGTTGTTGCCTGCATTATTTGTTTTTATTTAAACAGAGAGAATAATTGCTGTTCTCCAGTACTTTAGGGCACTATTCGATCTATAGTTCAACCAAAAATCCTCATTATTGAATTCAGAATTTCATGCACCACTTCATTAAATATTTTAAGAATAGTTCATATGGATACCTGATTTTGCCTTATTAAGCAATTCAAGCTTTGCTTCTATTTAAAATATAGAAATTAATACTATTTTACTCCTTCATTTGATACTGCTCTCATCAACCTTATGGAAAAACAAGGCAAAACATTCATTCAACATTTGAGCCATACTTCTATCGTCCTTAGCATACAGTGTTCTTATTTATTCCCTTCCAATCTTCTGTTGATTTAAGTACTTTCAAAGGTTCTCAACTGTCTTAATTAGTTATACAAGCTCAAAGTATGCAGACATAGATAATGATAGGTTGTAAAAAAAAAAAAAAACCAAAAGCCTTCTGTTTTGCAGCTTTTCACTCTTAGATATTTGTCTTTCCAACTGTAAGGGATAGACATTGAGTTCTAGTGACACGTTCAAAAAACTTAAATCACAATTGGCAAAAGCAGCCTTTCTAAATTCTTGCAATCAAATATTTTAATAAATAAATTGGCCTTCTATGATGGAGTGACTACATCAGTGCACAAGGGAAGAGCTACGGATGTCGTCTATCTGGACGACTGTAAGGCTTTTAACACAGTCCCCCACAACACCCTTCTCTCTAAATTGGAGAGATATGGATTTGATGGGTGGACTGTTCGGT